>KB671989.1:29670-43070 GCA_000349105.1 Anopheles epiroticus | reverse complement strand
GAAAAATATCAAAACAACATATTATGGAAAGGGTTAGCTTAACCAAACTGCCAAACATATTTGGGTGCTACAGGGTTAAGCAGGGATCGACCTAACGTCATTGTGAACGTAATCTTGGTTTATACTGGCGCTCTCTGGTAAAATAGCCTCTGGTATGTCAAGTTACAACCCGTAGTATCATACAATTCCACCAGCCACCGCTAGGGAGCGTTACGGTAGGTTCAGATTGTGCTCCTTATTGGTGTTCAAGACTTTTTCAGCGACTTCCATGTTAAGGGAGCATGTAATTTATGTATAAATATGTAAAAATAATGAAGTCTTCAAAGTGTCCATTTAAGAATAATTTTAATAGAGACTATAGAAAAGATAAAAAACCATTTAATTGAAAAAAGCAAATTTTTATGTTTCCACTTTAGTCTTTAAAACTAGTTCTCAGTAGGTACGTATTTTCTTACAAGGTTTGTAAAGTCCTTTGCAATATATTTTTTTAAAAACTAAAACAAATGTTACAATCAGGTTTCTGTTTTGTTCATAAAACAAAATATTCTATAAAAAAAAAACAGTAAATGTCACCAAACCAACCATTTTACTCCAATTCCAAAAACGACCATCTAGGTTCCTTTTTGGTGTGTAACGTAACGGTTTATGGAACCTCTACTGACACCCAGCACAAATTCAGTCCAACCATTTCGGTCTGTTGGTTGCTCTGTTTTCCACCGCACATTCCAAACACACGACTCATCCCCAGCACGGCACTAGACGAAACCACGATGACGATATGGTTCCATGGGAGATGCAGAAAAATGCATCGGCCATACGTGTGCAGCGACTTTTCCGCAAACCGAACCGCACGACGCTGCAGCTGATAAACAAACTATTTAAATGGAAATTATCCTCATTTGCATGATTCAGTATTTCGGTCGTCCGGGCAAATGGTAGGTGTCGCCTTCCGTGTTCCCCCTTGGAGCTGCTGTTATTTCTATTTTATTTTGCACATTGCAACGGGAAACGAGTTTCTGCTGCTCCTACGTTTGAATGCGTGTGGTCACGCGGGAACGCGCCTCGCAGCTCGGTCGCTTTTCCGGCCGTATGCACGTGTGTGTGTGGAGGGGGGGGGGGGAGGAGGGGTAATGTGAGAAACGTAAGGACCTGCCGGACGTAACCGCAAAACGTTTTTCGGTTACGGTCGGGCTGGGATCTGAAGGTCGGTCGGTGACGTTGGTTTTCCCGCTGGCCAACCTTGTTGCGTTTAGAGTTTGTGGGTGGCAAAGGCGATATTACATTCCCACAGAGAGTGACCGAGAGAGAGGGAGAGAGAGGGAGAGAGAGGGAGGGAATGAGGGAACGACGAGATGGGGGCGATTTTGCACATTGAATGGAAAATTTCCATGCGCCACGGTTTCCGCCCAAAACCGACCACGACAACCGACCCGCCTGCCTCCCGTGGTCGTAATCGGACGATTGTGACGATGTGTGTGGCTTTCGGTGTTGCGTTTTTTTCCCACCTCCCATTCCCATCGGCAACCATTGGGCAACTGCAGCGCAACCGTAAAACCGGGAATGACTTTTAACTGCCGACAGTTTCTGGAACCGCAATTCAAAATAAATGACAATCAAAATGGATATGGATTTATTGAAATGTTTTAGACGTATCTACGCTAGCTCGCTGTTGTATGTGTTTTATGTCGCTCAGTTACGTACCGTGCACGAACGGCTATCGAGCATCAAAATCGAGACGAATCATATTTATATTTTCCATTCCACCATTTTTCCACGTACAAACAGTGCAAACGACCGGTGGTGCAGTAAATATGCAGCTTCCCATCAATTCATCAATCATGCAACGAATTCGAATAAACTGCCGAGTTTGTTGGTTTGCAGTATGTTCGGCTGTTCCGGGTAAATGGTTAGCGATTGCGAGATGGAATGAGTAAATAAATGTACCAATTTATCCACTGTTTCGGGCGGATAATAATTGATAGTGAAGTGAGGCTTTCGGCAACCTAAGACCAATTCATTGTGAAAACTATTTGTTTTAGAATTAAATTTTGATAGCATAGATTTGACGAAACTTTGGAGAGCAATATGCAATGATTGCTTTTACAAGAAAGCTATTTCTTTTTTTTACTTTTTTTGTCTATTCAGCAATTTCCGCTCTAAATCCACATCCCTCCGCTTTTTGTTTATTTTGCTTATATTGTTACTTTTTTGTTGCAATATTCAGTGACTATTTTTTGATTGAACATGCTTCTCTATTATTGGAATGAAATTGGTAGCTGTTTTATCTTATTCCGTTACAATTGTCAAACCGTATCGCTTAGTTGAAGTGTTTTGCTAGGTTCAATCGAAAAAAGAGATTTTTTATTTTATTTTAATTTAATTTAATTTGGTGTTTGAAAGAGTTTAAGTTTAACTAAACAAATCAATTTTGTACATTAAAAATCATATTTTTCAATAAAAAAGACTAACATTTTATTTGCTATTTTGATTTTAATTTAATTCTCTTCACATTTAAATTTAAATCATTGAAAGAACTCTAAGCGACCTCTTCGAGTTTATTAAATGTTTAGTTTGGAATTCAAAACGCTTCGTTTCAAGTCTTTTACTATCGTATAGTGTATAGTCAGTACAGTCTTACAAAATTCTGTCAACACACACTAACCCGAATAGGATTTCCCAATCTTGACGTCCTTTACGCAGAATAATTCCAATCCATCCGACTAAAACCGTAAGCTTATCGCTGTCGAAATATTTAAATTTGTTGACAAATAATTTTCCGCACCGAATGCAAAAAAATCTCGCTATTATTTAGAATTTCGTCGCCAGAACCGCAAAATCTCGCCGGCAAGATTGATTACCTCGATGAAAATTGCTTTCAAAAACCTTCTCCTAGCAGTGGCAGTGTAGCTGTACGCCGGCGTCCCGCTCAATCACTCTGACATATTCGCCGATCGCCCTAAAGCCGACGGTTAATGTATGAGCTACCGGGCTCGTTATGAATATATCCCATCAAAAATTCATACCCATTCGAGGGTTTTGCCGCTCTTTCATCAAAAGTTGTGATTACTCAAGCTATTACGAACGATGAGAATGCATACCGGAGAACGGGGTGCGTTGGTCCGGGCAGATAAAGTGACTGATAAAGCATGGCAATTTTCCACGCCAGCTCTAGTGGCCTGGACCCGGTGGCAACTTGGCCTGAGTCACGCTGGCTGGCTCGGGCAAAAGTGTCAAGCCCGTCTTTTAACCACCTTCTCGCTAGATTAGCCAACTCCTCCAATGCTGGAACCTAGAATAAGCTCACCCTTTTAAAAGGTTGCCTTGAGTGTGTCGCCGGAACAGGAAACATCAAACAAAAACCATAGGTGCCGCTACTCAACCTGTGGAATTATAATTGGAATAAATTTTGCTCGCGCCTTTCAAGCAGTGAAAGTGCTCTCTACCGACACCGGTTCGTGTCATGCCAAGTATACAGGGTTTTAGAGTTGTTTTAGCCGCAGCTCTATGCCCCTGTCTTTCCATTTGGGTTCAGACGAACACAAGCTCACAAGGTGGCGAGTCCTTAAGTGCAACGGCCAAACAACCAACATTCTGAACCTTCTGCTGGCACGTTAGTGTAAGGAAGTTGTATTTTTTAATTGCTTTCCGGTTCGCTGGGGCGACTCATACGCACCCAGCGCTGTTGCAACCCTTCCAGATTGCTCAGGCGCCTCGAGGAGGTCATTTGTGACAACGAGTGCACTCGGTAGACTTGGTTGAGGTAGGGAAACGTTAACCAATTTGTTTCTAGAAAACGTCTTCCACAAGGAATAAATTCTGAAGTGGTAAGGAAAAAACTGGAAAAAGGACACCCCTTTTCTGCAAGCTTGCCTGATGTAGGTTAGGAGCCGGCTGTTGCATTCCGATTCACCTTCGGAGTGTTACTCCTTAAAGTAATATTACTAGGTTCGCTCTTTGAACTTGTGTGGTGAGAGTTGAAGATGCGAAAGACACTCGTACGAGGTGGTTTAATGGGACAAATTATGGAAGAAAACTTGAGCCAAATTAGAGTCCGATGAGAAGTGTTGCTGATGTTGCTTTAACCGTTGAGGAAGTAGTTGATGATGTCTCTTAATTAGCTGTTGTCGGATGTCTGTGTCGTAAAAGTGATAGTTCTCTTGGAAAACATGGGGGTAGAACTCTGAAGAAGTACTTGGCCTTAACCGCTTCTAGATCATCTAATGTCCAAGACGACGCAGCATGATGTACTTTACTCTATCAGAATTGTACTTTTCATCTCTTTCCCTTGATAATTCTCATGTATTCCCTATTCCCCCCTTCTCATGTAAAGCCTATTCGACATTTCTTATTTAGGAGAGCTGCTTGTCACAACGCAGTCAAACCCAACAAAACTTTATATAGGATGTGTTTGACGAACTTTTAGATGGAAGGATGAGTTTGGACACTCAGAAGAATGTATCATCATTCAGTCATAGTTATTTTGAAGCAAGTTGGTTTCAAACTAACCTATTTTTATTCTCTGAAGGATTTTTAAGGTGATGCATTTCAGGAAAGACTGATGGTTTCAATCTCCATAAAATCTAGACGAATTGTACAATGGCAATGCTTGGATATCTTTCAAACCAGAGGCTTAGAGGTGAGGATCTCGGGACCGGATAAATCGCTTTCATAGTTGTCTTAAACTTCACTGTTCTCGGCAAGACGAGTTCTACTTCAAATCATTCTTCATCCTAAACAGGTAATACCAAGATTTCACTATTCGGACAAAACTGGGAACATACAGCTCCTGTATATCAGATTCATAGCTTTGTTCTGGAGGAAATGATTAAGATTTCTTGATGGGAAAATCGATGAAATGATAAGTTGTATGGAGCTGGACAACCCAGCCCCTAATGTCCAGACTCGCAAGACATCATGGATGGATTGGAAGACGACGGGCCTGGCCAGGGCCGTAAAACTGTTGTAGCGCAGGATACGTAAGCAAGTATAGAAATAATCCAGGCTCTCATTATCAAGTTTGTACATTCAACACCAATTTCACACATCAATGCAGAGTGCTTATCTACCAGGTTCGATAACAAATCAGAAAGTATAAGCCCATTGTAATGACTTTGATCAATTCGCAGAACAGAGTTACACAATCGTTGTCTAATAGCAAAATCAGCTATTTAAACCGATTTCCCAACGCTCCAATAGCCGTTCCCTTGTACAGCAATTTACGTTCAATTAAAATCAAAATTAAATATTCAACTGCCCTCTTTGACCAGCGCACTGAAACAGTTGTAAAAGTGTGTCGTTAGCATTGCTGTTCCCTGTGCAAACCACCATTTGCCCAAAATCGCTTCACCACAAGACCGGATTTGTTTTTCCAATGCTCGAAACAACATAACTATCATTCCCTCTCGTCCACTCTCTCAATCCATTGTGCTCGATGTGTCGATGAGTGCGCACTGCTCGGTTCGGTTTATTTGAAAAGCTGTAGAGAAAAGCTCCTAGTGTTTGAGTATAGCAACTTTCCCCACCTTTTGTGTGTCTGAACCTTGGTACTGTAATTACGGTGACCTAAAGAGCCGAATGGTCATCGGTACGATCGAATTGTGTGTGTGTGTGTATGCGGTATTTTAAATGGAATTTTCATGTTTGTGTGTTTCGCTGAGATTTGCATTCTTCACACACACACACACGTTCTCTTCCACCCATGTCAATCACCACTTCACAATGGTTCCATTGGAAGAAAGGCTCCCTAGGTTTCCTTTTAGACCTGCCTACCATTGAGTTTCCATTTTCCAGCTTATTTCTCGGGGCAACGTTTGCTTTATGTGTGTGTTTGCAGCATCCAAACGGTCTGCATGTGGGCAATGCAGCAACGGCTGCAGTAAAGTTCACACACAATGCCCCCCGCCACACACACACACACACACACACACAAATCAATAATTCAAGCGGTGATTGAAAGTAAACATGTTTCCTGCCACTGCAAAGAGCGCTCGTTCAGGGCTCCCTGGGCAACAAACAGATCCTTGGTCTGTCGGGAGCCTACCGACACCAAACGCTCCGGTCAAGTCGAACGATTAGGTTGGAAGCCGATGCTGGCCAGGCTGGGTCTTCTGACGCAGTAGCAGCAGCAGCTTCTCCAGATGGACGTAAAAGTAGACATCAAATCAATAACTTACAACCAAAAACGGCAGCAAGTCAATGGGCCTAGTCTCGATGTTAAGGCAACTCGTGAAGTACTCCTTTCGCTGGACCGAAAGAGTCCATCAGCACCCTGGGAAGGGCTCAAGCTTTTGCTCTGTTTGTGCACTCCCAAACCCTACCCTTGTTGACGCAGTGCGCCCCGAAGGACAATATTTTTGCAACAAGCCATCCGTTCGCTTCGGCACAGTTTTTCTTCTGCTTTGTGGCCCTTTGTTTCCACCCGGGGAACTCCTGCCTTGCGACCAGTCTCCCAAACGCCTTTCATAATCAAGCCACAATGGAATGTTGATTTAGTGCGTCGCACAAAAGTGGAGCTAACTGGGGGAGGCAAACTGGCCGTTCGCTATTCGCTATAAGCACAAAAAAGCTATCAAACAAAAAAAGGAAAAGGGAAAAACGAGCAGGCGTTAGCTGCTTCCCGTACCAGCTTCAGCAGCTGGTGATGCTCCAAGGTTCTGTGCGCGAGACGTAAGAGAACACAGCGAGGATGAAACGAAGCTCCCAGGATAATTTGAATCGTATTAACGTCGCTATTGTTTCTTTATAAACTCTTCGCAAATACGACGCCCGGGGGAGGACGAAAAGTGACGAGTGAAGATGGGAAGGAAATACACAGTAATCAACAACATTGGGCGGAGGAAAGCCGCATTCAAAGTCCTGAATAAACAATGTAAACCGAGCGGAACAAGAGGGGAAGCAGCGAACGGGGCAACAGGAAACGAACCACGCTGGACTGGCGACTGAAAAAGCCAACCGACGCACTCGCTTCCGCTCATATAAATCTATCGATTTGATGAAGTGAAATCGAATTTAAATATTCTTGCCTCGTTTCGCTGAGCGTGTGCGCCTTACTGTCGTCCGCTTACGAGTGAGACATCTCAACGCGAAGGCATTTGTAAGCGTATGTACAGCAGGACACTGGAGCCAGTAAACCATTCGTGTGATCGATCAAACTGTTTCCATTCAATTGGCCCAGGCATGGCTTAGCGTCGGCCCGGTTTCATTGTCCGATCGAACGGGGAGGTGGCGAAAATGCGATTTGAAATGTCCCTGTGAAATTAATATCCGTTTTGGGTCGGTTTTGCAGAAACGGCTTTGGGAGGGGTTATTGATTTTGTCGCGCGCACCGGATAACGATGAGCGTTTGTGAGCTGCAGGGGATTAGTGAAGATTATTAAAGTGTGCGCTATGCAGTGCAATGAACAGTGTGATGTAAAGAAAAGAGTCTTTAAATTGAAGTTTTCTAATATAGGAAGCCATATATTAATTAAATGTTTTTTTTTAATTTAAGAATTAAAAGACGAGTAAAGCTGCGAGGCAAAATGACAGTTAGTTTTACAATCCGATTTATTAATTTAATTTTTCCTGAATTTTTATCATCATAATTTGTACCAGTAAACTGAAATCATATACCTAACAGTGTTTTGCCCTAAAACAGAGAAGAATAATGTGCTTCTTTTTATTAAATTATTTACATAAATTTGCTTGCCCAAGGACCTCAAGCAAAATCCAAATCGGTACAACATCCAATCAACAAATAATTCATAAAATCGCGCTTAATTCCCAAACGTGCCCGGCGAACTTCCCCTTCTCACAACCGAAAAGGTTCTGGCTTGTCTGCGTCTAATTATCCGATCGCTTTAAATTAACATTGCTTCTCGCTTTCCTTTGCCCCTCCAACAGTTTTTCTCTACCCGTTGCTTTCCAATGACAATGTGCTTAATTTACATTCCATTAATTTTTAAGCTTTATCGCTCCGGTCCGTCTGTTGCGCTAGGCAGACAATTATTGCTGACCGGTACACTGGCCGGTAGTAAGAGTTGTCACAGAACTATGGTTTTATGGGGAACGGGGAAATTTCAATTCCCTTCGTACTCCCTTTTTATTCCTACCATGAGAGTGATGTTAGATAAATTGCTTTAACAAGAGAGTGAACATAGAAAAGGGGATCTAAAAGGATAAAAAAATCGTCTCCCGCTTAAAGTGTGTATAGAGCAGTACTTGGTTTGTTGTGTTTGTGTTTTTGTGCCTTCCAACCTTTCACTTCAACCTCCCCCGCCGGTAACAAGACGTCGGTTTTATCTGCCTTTCAATCCTTGTTATTCCATTATTCATATTCCAGCAAGGACTGCTGTGTTCTCAGTTCATTGCCGTGGTGGTGGTTTGAATCCGAAAAACCTCTTCCATTGCGTAGGGCGGTAATAAACGGCAAGTGCCGTAAGGATTAAGGTACGCCAGACAGCAGCAACGGACGTGGACGTAAAAACAACCATCCCCTCGGGCGACAAGCCACAGTCCCTCGTCAAGGAAGTTCTTCTTTGGGGAGGTTTTTTTTTCTCTCTCCCTCTCAGCGAGTGATTGAGAGAAGTTCTCCTAATCAAGACATTATCGCCGCGCCGATGAGGGCCACTTTAAGACCCATCACTTAAGCGAATGGATGGTGAAAAATTGGAATGAATAGAAACACACAATGTGTGCTCCGACAATAGGCCAACCCGTGCTCACCCGGAGGGAGGCTTTTCTTTTTTGTGCTACATTTTACAAAAATTAATGAACCGAACGAAAATTCCGTTCCATTTGGATGTTTGCCATGCTGCTGACGAGGAGTGTGACACAGAAGTACGCATTGTTTGTAAACATACGCGTCTGCTGCTTCCCCTTTTGCCCTGTTTTTTTTAATGGCGAACAATCTCATCCAAGTTGAAGGTGTCCCCTCGGGCAACCGGGCATCTTCAGGGCGTTGCACATCTGGTGAAGTTTTTCCCCGTACCGGTTTATCGTCCAACGTTGATAAGCGATCTTACTGCTCGAAGCTAGCAAAGGACTAATTTTCTCTTTTCTCTCTACCGAAAGTGACTGCTTGAGCCAATGCCTCTTCAATACGATGAAAAACCATCTCCCCTGAAACGAAGGTAAAACAGGAGTAAACACGCATACACTCTCCGCAAGGCGTAACAAATGAATGCAATATTAGGCACGGGCAATACGATACGGTCATGAAAAATGCATTATCCTAATCCATCAGGGACACCTCTCCCTTCGCCCTTCCCTTCCTGCGACGGGGGCAGCTTCCGATTGTGCTCTAGACCCCTTCTTTCACCCACTTACAGATTTTGTGTTGTGTGAAGCCGTGTGATGATTTTCGTACGAAGAGGAAAGTATTTGTATAGTTTCGAACCGAATCGCCTCCCCGCCCCGGGCAAATGCACCCAGTAGTGCGGCGAACATTTTTCTTCCCCTTACGCCCTCTCTGAACGGTTAAGAAAAAATCATGCTCCTTATGTTGAGAAGATGAGGCGTGCTAGCCCTCCGTTACGAGGAATCGATCTGGAAGGGAAGAAAGTAAGGTAATCAATAGGAAACTTACACGCTACACCATCTGGCAGCTGGTTTGATTGCGTATCGGTAGCGGGGAAATATGCTTTATCGCATACATTACCATTATAAATGAGAGTTTTCCACACGTAACAATGTGTGTTTCGGGTTTGTGTTTTGGTAGGTGGTATCAGAAGGATAGCGCATGGAGAGAATTGTTTCAGTTGGGTGGGTTAAGTGTAGTGCTGCAGCTTGTCACCGCTTTTTACTGCGGTAAAGTTAAGTTGTTTCTGGAATGTATTTATTTCGTTTTTATATAACTAATATTGCTCGATTAGAATAAAAATTATTTGTATTATTATGTATTTTGTTTATTTCGCAGTGACGATCTCGGTGTATTGCTACATACATATATTTATAAAAAAAAATTACAACGCGCATGGCTATAAAAACCTGGAGCGATGAGACATAACACGCTAGCGTAATTACATTATACGCAGGCGCCACCTGTTGACCGGTAGCGGCAGCGTCGAAAGAAAAAAATCCAATTGATCAACAATACTATTGTATTTTTTCGGGCATGAAAAACTGAGCATATTCAGAATATAGCTTACTTTAACGGTTGAAATTCGATTTCAGTCCAGAGTTTGTAAATAAATAATGAAAAACCTAGTTTATCGTTTCGCAAAGTTGCAACAATTTGCAGTGAAAAACAAATTGCAAAAGGCACCACAAGATTACGTTTCATCTCATGTTCATGACTTAACGAATGGGAGAAATTACTGCAGAAAAAATCTTTTGAAGAACCATTTTATAAACTAACAAGTTCCATGACTTCACCTTCAATTTTAAAAATTATCGATTATCTACTAGTGCTCTTTCGATGCTAGGTTTAACCAAATATCATGTTATTAACTACATAATCCAATGTTCCAGTGGTAAAGCCGTAAGCTGTAAGCCGTAAGCCGTCCGAACTACTACTACTACTGCTACTAAAACAGGGCTTCTTAAGAAGTAAAAGATAAGAATTACGATCTATCTAATTTGCTGTAGCTGTAAAGGGCTCAAAACATTTAGTTATATGTGTTTAATAATATTGTTTAACAACTTCAAGAATAAATCTTCAAAAAATCATAATTGGATATTCGCAAAACTTCTTATATTCACATCAAACCAAATTTGAAGGCTTTCTTTGTTTCTGTGCACGAGAGCCATAATGGAGGATAACGATCAGAGGCTTTCTGTATATTTTACACTTACTGCAATAGGCTGACCTGATGATGATGATGATGCATCAACGGTCCAATGTTGAGAATCGATCTAGGTCCAGACCTTGCAGAAGTCAGCGCCTTATCCAAATAAATTATATAAAGGAACAAAAAATAGGCAAAAGCCTGGAAACAATACTTCCCAAAATCAGTATCCTGAGCCCATCATCTCCCACAACAAGCAAACGGTTGCAGCTAAATCGATCAGTTACTGTGCGGTAAACGGAACTGGTAGCCAGCCACTAAGGGCAGAACTATCATCGCCCTCATCCCATCAAACACCCACCCTCCGGCACTTACTGCTGTTTTGCCAATTTAGCGTTCCATGTACAAAGCCCAAAACTGGCCTCCTATTTGCCTGGTGTAATCCGGTACGCAATCCCGGGCAACCCAGACCTCCCACTCCACCCGCACCCTAACCATCGGCAGCAGCATCTTCCATCAACCGACCGAGCGTCCGCACCAACCGTCAGCAATATTATCGAATCGTAATCACAATTGTCATCAACCTGAGCCCGAAAAGCAATCCACACACCGGGGCCACAACAACATCTCCCCGCTGACACGCCAGCGGAAATGCTACGAGCATTGCCAACTCCGCGCGATTGATTTTACGATCCCGATCAAATTTCAGCCTCACTTCCTCCCTTGCTGGCATGCCCCTCGCTGGTATGGTTTAGCCGAGTCGAGACTATTTTTAATCGAGACAGCGCAAATCCGCCACTCTCGCCGGATGGACACACACAACGGACACTGAGCTGTTATGGTGCCGTTTGATGCTTTTTGATTGTCGGTGACCCATTTAGAACGAGGTATCGGGCGACCGGTTGGTTTTGATTGGGCACCGGGAGGATATTCGATCTCTATTTGTCATCGCAACTGATGCTTTGGCAGTAAATTTTGCTGGGCGATGAAGTGAAATGGGCGAAGATATTAAATCACTACCGCTGGTTCTGTGAAGAAGAGCACATTTTATGTGGGTAAAGTCTAAAAATGTCTCCCATGTCCTAAAGTTTCGTGTCTATACGTCAGGAGACGATTTTGTAGGAATAGTCTTCAAGATCCTAAACAGCTACTTAGTCAACTTCAACAGAAATTCACAAAAAAATAAGATATGCTTCAATCCACAGCAATTCTTTGTCTCACTGTCCCAGAAGAACCGACAAAATCTTATCTTCAAGCGAGCCGAGCGAAATCTGAAAATCACAAACCTGGACGGGGTGCAAAGAGTTGCCTAGGAAAGCGCTTCAATCGCCAACGGACATATACTTCCCCTCCTCCGTTTTCAGCATCCTTCAAGTCAAGACAAAATTGAGAGATAAAGGTTGAAAGCTCGTGAGCTGATACTCAAGAAAAAATCTCTCAGCACAAAGCAAGTCCGTATGTAGGGCACGATGAGAAGCATTGACAACCGAGTTCCGAGATGAAGATTAAGCTATCGAGCAGTGCAAAAAAAAAAAAACAAACGTCCCCGTTCGATGATTGGTAACTGGTTGAAATCTGTTCCAAAGACCAACTCGCAAGAATGATGATTGTTGTCGTTGCAATTGTGAAGAGCATGTTCACTTCACGAAGAAGCATAGACCGTACTGTATCTTCAAGCGGTGTCGTCTCTAAGAAGAACGTTGCAGCAATCTCAATCGGGCGGACCTTTGGCCGGTGCTTCGCGTTGAAGACTCCGGGATCAAATCGGCCACCCCGACACAAAACGCTGCCCAATAAAAAGAAATGTTTACAGAAGGCTGATGGCCTCCCGGTACGCTCCGTGATGTTAAAATAAAATTTAATTGACAGTTTAAATGGCAACCGATTGAGGACCGATTCCGATCAATCCTGCCCTGTACGGCTAAACATCGCGAATGCGCTACGGCGAGCGTGCAATGGTGCCGTGGAAAGTCGTTGTTTTTTTCCCCTTGGATTCCTTTCAGTGTAAGCAAGCAACGAAAATGCTTCAGTCACCCAGCCACTCCACAAATGTCAATCGATGATACGCCTTACAGTGAGCGGGTTTTTTCTTCTTGCTGTAGTTTGCATCCTATTTGATAAAAGCATCCCAGCTGGTCCGCGGCCGATCACTTAGGAATGAGGAACAATTTATTACACTATGGAAACGTGAGCGAGAGCGGATTGAAACAGAAATAATAATCAATTGTCGATTACAAGATTAAGCTCTCTAAGCAGGATCGGGGCAGAAGGGTCGGTTGCAGAATCGGGGCAGGGGGGCGTAAATGGTCCGATCACGATGCGATTGTTGCGTTGAGTGGTAGACTGCAAGTAAAGCAGAATGGTTTGGCAGAATGGTGGCTTTATCTTCTGGATTGGTGGTTGAGCTTAACGATTGGGTATTTATTTGCTGAGACTAGATTACGAAGCTGTTAAGTGTATGCTTTGTGTAATTAATCTGCAACAACTAAATCCCTCTAGTAGATGCGCCTCGAAGGACTATCAGTTTAGAGAGACCTTGGGAAATCAGAATTAACGTGCTGTTATAAAGTATCAAAGAAATAAATTGTACAGCAAAATATTTTTTTAATTTGAGATATGAGAAAGTCAGAATTCTTCAGTGAAGAGAAGTATATATGATGTGGGTATAAGCAAAATCTATGCATGCATGGTAGA
>KB671989.1:0-29660 GCA_000349105.1 Anopheles epiroticus | reverse complement strand
AGTATATATGATGTGGGTATAAGCAAAATCTATGCATGCATGGTAGAAGAGTATACCTTCCAGAGAAATGCCATGATTCGAGAGCCACAGACCGTTGTTGAACGGCATAATCTTGATCTATACTAGCGCCCCCCCCCTGGTGTTATCTAGCAAAACCCGGTAACGCTGCACGTTGTCAACTCTCAGTTAAAACTTTAATTTTTGCCTTATATCCAGTAAACAGCATAGGATTTTAATTAATGGGACAACTGATTTTACTTATTATATCACTAAAATTATTGAGTGTGAAAACCAATTTTATTTAAGAAAGCCAAACGCCACCAGCTGGCATTAGTGTCAATTGCCGTCAAGTACGTTACCAGATTACGATCCTTCCAGAACTAGGGAACGTTTCAGACATTGTTTGAAAGGTTTTTGAAGCAGTTTGATCCGTTTTTGGAGTTGTTCTGGCCTTCTGATTTTGTGATGTGGCTGTTTAATGTTTAATCTCTTCACCACGCGGCAAATCCTGGAGAAGATGGCAGAACAGCAGCTCAACACGTTCCATCTCTTCATAGATTTCAAGGCTTCATACGACAGCAGGGTAAAACTTTGCGACGCAATGAGCTCTTTTGGAATCCCGGCTAAACTGATCAGGCTATCAAGAATGACCATGACCAACGTCACATGCCAAGTGAAGATGGATGGAAAACTCTCAGGATCCTTTTCTACCACCAAGGGTCTGCGCCAGGGGGATGGGCTTGCCTGTCTTCTTCTAGTCCTAGAGAGGGCCATCCGCGACTTGGAGATGGAGACTTTGGGAACCATCTACTACAAGTCAACCAAGATCTTGGCATACGCTGATGACGTAGACATCATTAATCTGCGGCTCTCCTATGTGGCCAAAGGATCAAGCAGGCGGCAGAAGACCTCGGGTTGCAGACTAACGAGGCTAAGACTAAACTGATGGTGGCACCACCAGCGGCCCTACTAACAAATGCCGATTTACGTAGGGGTGACGTACGGATAGGTGAACGTACTTTCGAGGTCGTCCCAAATTTCACGTATCTCGGGTCAAGAAGGTGAATAGAAGTCGAGCTGCGTGCACGGATGCTGGCCGCCAGCCGGTCATTCTATAGTCTGAGGAGGCATTTCACCTCACAAAACCTGTCGCGACAGACGAAGCTGGGAATATATCACACCTATATAGTTCCAGTACCACATATGAGACATGGACTTTGTCCGAAACTGACGAAACCCTCTTAGCCGCGTTCGAGAGGAAGATGCTCAGGAGGATTGTTGGCCCCATACGTGAGGAGGGACAATGGAGGAACCTTTTTTTGGTTTTAGTATTTTTGACGAACAGTGATACCAGAACCATATTAGAAGAATATAGATTGGTTCATATTTAAGCCATATATTGATTAGGTTTCGATCGGATATGGATTGGTCAAAGAAAGTCACAAATTAAGTTTTTCTTATTAAAATTGTCAGTAATCCAGACAATCAAAGGAACTTTACTGTTTACTTCACCTAATGCTATTAAAATGATTAACATTTTTTATTACATTAAAAAAATGATCGATAATAGAAGAAAAATAAATTTTCAACGTATCAATCACATACATCACATAACGCACAGCTTCTATAATGTCAAAAATAACGAGAAAAAAATTCCTGCCTTCAAAACTGCCTGCCTGTCAACATAGTCAGAATTACAGTCATACGAACACTGTGCTCTAAAATATGTTCCCGCGCCAACCCGACGGGAACAGGACGGGAGGAGGCGTTCAATAGAATTTTTTGTTGATTATTCTAAACATTCAAAATCACCTGCGCTCTACCCTCACCGCCCCGACACGTTTTGTTCGGATTTCGGAAACAGAAGGTGGCTTCGCCCAATTAGCATGTTGATAAATTTTCATAATTTATCGCGTCAAACAGCACCGGGTGAAGGGAAAGTTGGAAGCAGAAGAACAAATGTCGGTCATTACGCCCTTGCGAAAGCTTATTTCAAGCCTACATTGCATTAATGTGACCTTTTGACTGCGGCACAGACGACGGGACGGGATGACGTTCTAACAGACAACCCGGGCATAACATGTTGCCCACAAAATGACATTTCATTGGATGATTTAGTTATGCTGTTTTTTCCCCCCGCTTGTGGCTGTATGTTTTACTCGAGCAGTACGCATGTGAGTGCGGCATTATTATTTTATCCTGTTTGGGGAGATTTCGCACCAAGCACCGTGAGACAGACGGACAGAAAGAGAGATAGAGAGAGAGAGACAAAGTGAGGTGTGGCCGCGTAGTAGATTGTGTTGTATTTATCGACCACATTAAAATAATTCATGGTGCCATTAGTAATAAAATATTTATGAGCACACGCCAAAATTATGCATTCAAACACACACACTCACGCCGCCACGGTAACAAAGCATTTGATCGGATGAGTTTATTTTACCGGTTTTTTTTATTTTATTTTATTTTTACACAAACACACTCTCTCTGAGGGTTTTGTATGTTGCGTCATGTTGCACCATTCTGGCGGTAGGGGATCTACCTAGCTGCACGTGTTTCTGTGCCATTATCGACGCGTAAACAAACTATTGCCGTTTGATCAAACAAATGCATTTTAATGGGTCATGTTTAATGCTTTTGTTTTTTTTTGCCACATTTCTCAACCCACTGCGGGATGCTGTATCAATTTGTGGTTAAAGTGCATCAGCTGTCAGCGATTGCTGTTTTGATTGTCATCTCCTACCATTTTTTTCCCTCCCCCTTTTCAGCCCTTCATGCTCGTCATCAGGAAAATCACAGCACGCTCATTAATGGACACGATAAATGCCATTATAAAAATGTAATTAGTATGTGTGATTTTTTTTTTCTTCTGCAACATTCAGCTCGGAAAAGCAGGAAAATAAAGTGAAATTGGAAGCCGCGTTACAGAAGCAGCCTTTGTGGCTGACGGTGTTTTGTCACATTATGCAGCGATGCTGGTTGATGCTTCGGTGTGGTGTTAGCAGTCGGTTACAGTATACGGTAGCAGTTGACCATCGAGTGGTAATAAACTACCGGTATTACGGATGTAAATGATAGTGTGTCAATCAGCTGACAGTGATCGTAATCCGGTAATGTAATTGGAGGTAAGTCCCTTGAACATATGCCATCTGTTACGGATCATTGAGTTGATACTGCTTGTTGAGTCTTATGGTTTTTTTTTTATTTGGAAAATGTCTTTGTGGCTCATTGATAGTGTAAATTTGCGTTTTGACCAGATTCAGAGACACACAAATATAATTTTAAATAACAAAATTCATTTCATTGGAATTATAATCAATTACTCTCTTGGTGCGATTGTTTAACCAACTTTTTATTTATACTAAATTAATATGTGCAAATTGTTTACTAAAACATAGCTAGTTAATTTTTTAGTATTTGCCTTTGAATCATAGATTTTAAGCTCTCAGCAAAATCAGCAAATCTTAAAACAATTAATCAAAAAACTAAAAATTTAATTTTAATTATTTTAACGACACATTCGCATTGCATATTGATGGCTACTAGAAAAATGAAAAAAAAAAGTAAAAAATAGTCCTCATTGGACCTTGTCAAAAGTGTTTCGTTATTTGTTTTTCCCTTTGAAGGTATATATAAAATCAGTGATGATTAATTTTAAATTCGAATTTTGTTTAGATCCCTTATTCTTAACTAGAAAATAATGTTTTATGATTGATTCGTAAACATCGATTTAAAAAAAAACAATTTCAGTAACTCTTTGGTTTACACCTTTAAGTGAAACTCCTTAAAAGGGCTGGAGCTTATTTAACTGAAGTTTGTAGATATTTCAAATAGGGATTAAACGTTTTTATTGGTAACAGACTGATATCCAAGAACAGGGCTTACGTAACAGAAAAGAAAAATAATTTGTCAGATGTTCCTGATACTTCTCAGCATAGTTGATTAGGGTTTTCAAATTATTTGGAGATATGATATAAATTGTTACGTGAAAACCTGAAAAAAAAAATTAAATTGAAAATTCTAACTTTATCCCTGATTTAACACGTAACATTGTAAAAATTGCAGCACGTATGAACTTTGAGGCTGCTTAAGAAGTCAAACTGTGACGCTTGGTAGCACATAGACGATACTGAAATTTACATAGCAGCCAGTGGAATTTCTTGGTGAGTTAGATTTATTTCTAAGGATGATAATCGATACAAAAGGTTTTTAAATAAATGTTAATTGAAGTCCAAGAAGATGAAAAGCACTAAAAATATGCTTACATAAAGTAAAAAGTGATACTATCCAAATCATTTTCTGCATGAGGCATTTCATCTCCAAACATCAATTATTGGTTAATTGCTTCTCTAGATGCCTTAAAATCGGCCTTATGATTGTGAAATCGTATAATGTAGAACAACGTTTCAGCCACCACAGACAACAATCGAATTCTAATCGGCGCCCGGTTTGATATTGTTTTAATGTCGTTTTTTGATGATCCCCATCCAAAAACGGACTGCGACCACGGAATCGTTCCAAAAAAAGCATAACCTATTAATTATAAATACATGTTTACTAATTCGAGTCCGAGCTCACTTCGCTGCTTCATAAAGCCATTTCCACCGGCACGCTAGACGAACACGAACGAGAACAGGTGAAAACGGAGTTGCCCTTTCGACTGCCATCCTGGGGCCCGGCTGCAGTCATCAAAACTCGCCTGTAAACTGATCAAATTTATAATTCGAAATGTGATAAAATCTATTATTTACGGCCACGAGACTGGCCACAGTTGTGGCAGAAGGTGATGCAAACGGTCATCCATGTAGCGTCCACGCTGGAACGTGATCGTCTTATCGTACAACAGGCCGCCGACTCCCCCGAACGAGTGTGGATCTGTGACCATCTGTAAAACTCACCTTACTTACCCAGCAGGGGAGTAGTTTCGTTTTTCGGGGGAGAGGGACATCAGCGCCATCAAGAAGTGGCAAAGCGTCCGCTCCATTACTCCCAGCGGGACATTTTGCCATTTGTGCCGCACGTCACGTGGCCATGTTTTCGTTCGTCGCTGTTGGCTCGAAGTGCCATTCGAGAGCCGTCGATAGCCACAATCGTAAAGCGATGGGAATGTTTGTAGGGAGAGGGAAAAAGGTTGAAAGAAATCTTTAAACAAGACACAACCGATGGATAGACAACATTTTCTGGCTGGATGCTAACACGCTGACAGTGCTTTTAATGGCTTGCAGGGAAGCCGATACTAATAATCGTCTTTGCCCATGTGGTTGGGGGTTTTCTTTTTTTGTTTTGTTTGATAAAGTTATAAAACCACAATTTACGACGCTCGCCGGTCCAGTTCCAGGCCGGGGCCGGAGCCGCACATTCAGGTCAATGGCGATCGAGTTAAATTAAATATTAATCTATTTTTGATAATAAAAACCATACGCGATTAGCGAAGTGAAGCTGAAACTCATTAGAAAACATATTGATATTTTTTTTTGGAGCGTTACTAAAATTAAGATATGTACACAAGCACGCCCCGGCTTGTAATAAGCTGGAGAGCTAGGATTGCGAAATTGCAATAACATGAAACGGCAAGCTTTCGACGAACCGACCAACTTCCGACAAATCAAACGAAATCTGCATAGATTTGCATAACGCCGGTGGACACTCTTTGCGCCGGGGTGATTAGTATGCTTTCCGTTTGATGCAGAGAGGCGACGGCTTTTGGAGATTCTTTAATTATTGAACACTGAAGATGGTGATCCGTCGCAGTTGATGTAAATGCGGGCAGAGAGGTTTGGATTAGCATAGCTGCTCGATTGGTGAAGGGAGTGGATTAAAGGCAAATGCAAGGGAAGGTACCCATTATCAATTACCTGGAAGCAATTTTTGGGAAATGATTCCAAAATTTGCCGTAAGCCATAATTAGGATCATACTATGTGGTTCCTTATTTACCATACCATTTTCTCAACTGAACGAGACAGTTTTATGTTCACGAGTTGTCGATGAACAAATGTTAAGAAGCTTCGATGTCCATCGCAGGAAGATTTATTTTCGTTAATTTGCTTTTAAGTAATAGATTTTTGTCATATTTCAAACTCAAATACTAATGTCTTTTAGCAATACGACGTGGTCGTTACTTTTCAGTATAAATAAATGTCTTTTAAATGTTTTCGTTTATAAAACCTCCGGAATTAGTTCAGGATTAATGTGGGTCAAACGAAGTGAGTCGCATCAAAAAGGAATTTAGAAAATCAAAATATTATAAGGAGTACTTTTAAATTAAAAAATAAGTTCCTTATAGAGTATATCGTATACATTTTACGGTTACATCTTCATTTTTTTAATTCAAATAAATATAAAAAACCAAATGAAAAATCCCAGTAATGCTCCTCACGCTCTCGGCACACAATCAAAAGTCATTGTAAAGGTATGCAGCTTCTACACACGGTCAAATGACTTGCACAAACGTCAAGACGGTCGGTCGTAATCCGTTAGAGCGGAAACTTTTGACTCGTGCTCTGCCGGGAAACTGCTCAATCCTTACACTACCGGGAGCTCCCCGTTCGCATCCGATTAGACGATGCGGAAGCAGCAAGTACTGGAAAAGAAGTACTGGTGAACGCTTTAATAGCTCTAAGCGTACACATTCGTCGTTGTCGGCACTCGAAATCGAATTGAATAAACCGAACCCGGACCGGAAAGCAACCAGCGGTGGCTGGCTGCGGTTCTGTGGCTCCTCGGAAGAACTTACTCTACGGCATTGGCAGAGACAAAGCGAGAACAGTGGTACCAGTTGTTCTGATCACGGGACCACAATTTTCAATATCAAAGGAACTATGGACAACGGAACGAGAGCATTGTGGAAGGAAAAGTTTTGATAGAGAAGGATGATGCAGGTTAAATCTAAAATAATAACACCTCTGCAAACACCTCAAATCCTAAATTTCGAAACATTATGGCCAGTAACGATAAGCAAATCCACAGTAAGTGTTCCAATGTGCAAAAGATCCCAGCCCATACACTGGGCGCATTTGGGGAAGAAGTTTTCCCTTGTAAACGTAAAGTTTGCTCCATGATCTGGCCACTTCTGCCAAAGTACGGTTTTCCTCTAAACGGTCGGTCTCACAGCCGTCCATCGTCTGTCCATCGTCTGGGTTCGTGTGGTCCAAGAAGAAGGCGCAGCACGTTGAGATACGGAAATGAGCACACTCCTCCGTACTGGCAACCGCATCAAGCAGCTCAACCGCACCACCGGAGCGAAGTTTCGGTTCAACGGCAAGCGAAAAGGGAGCTAAAGCACAGCTACCAAACGGCTCAGACGATGCATACGGAACGTATCGGTAGTAACAGCAGTACGGATCGAGTTTGGCTTCTTCGGTTTTTGGTGTGTGGGGGATCGAGAAGAAAATAAATTAGCAGCATAATCGATTGTGAAAAAGCAAATGAAATATATGATTCCGTTAAAGGGATGTGGTGGTATGGAGAGGGATCGGTATTCCGAAAACCCACCACTGCTGACAACACACAGATAAAGGCGAGCGGGTGGAGTATTTTTTTGTGGGATGAAAGTTTAACAGAAACTGGTGTTTAGTTTCGGTACCGGAAATGGTTTATGCTACGGGCTTAAGACGGATAAGACGGAACTGGAGGGATATGAAAATATGAAGGAAGTTTCTGGTTCTTGTTTGAATGGAATCTCTTGTGCTCATACCGTTAAAGGAAGATTTTGCATGTAATCGGTATTTTATGGGACTTGAAGTTGATTTTTTAAGGGTGAACATTTAAATCGGTTGTTTTGGTTTATTTACAGTTTTAGTTGGAAATGGAATGATTATGACTTTCTTAGTACTCCTCTCTTTTCATTTCGTACGTAAAACTTGGTGTTACTTTTTCAATTATCGTTTAGTTTAGTATCTCATCTTCTTGCTTTACTTTTGCAAATCTAATGTCGATTTTTTTTTTATTTAGTAGTATCGGCCAGGCCGTATTGCTTAATCTAATATCGATTTAAAGCATACAAAAATTTAAATCATTCAATAAGCCATGTCTTACTATTAGGCCGATGTGCTCTTTATGGATGAGTCTAGCTTTTAAAGCTGTTCAGCTGATCAAAAATGGAGCAGTCCGATGGCTAAATATGAACCACGCAGACTCTTTATAGGGATAGACGTTGTTCGATTCCCATGCAAACTATTTCTTTTATCCGCAGGAACGTTTATCCCAAAATATTAGTGGCTTGATCTGATCTAGATCATTGACTGACTGAGCTCGTCTCTTTAACCGGAAAATTAGTGTTACATCAAATAAAAAGGAAAAGAAGAAAAAAAAGAAGAAGGAGCATAAAAAATGCAATACTTTTAGCAGCCTCTGTCCTATTAGAATAGGTGAAATACTTCCTTTCGCAGATGCATTCTTTTGATGTTTTTTTGTGTATTAAAATATTATGAATATTGTTCACTTTGATGAAAAGTGTGATGTAAAATTCTTATACAGCATTTGGGGACTTGTAGCAACCATAACTTCCATCACATTGCTGTTTATTCATTTTCTTCAGTATCATTTCTTTATTTCACAATCGATCATTTTGTCCAATGTCTTTTTCAGTGTCATTTAACACATGTGCAGTGCATTTAGTAAATTTCTTTGCATTCAAAATCGCTTTGACTTCCTTGTTTTAAACAAAAAATCTTTCTGTAAAGAAATTGGTTCCATTCCGTTCCAAAAACATGGAAATTTTCCCATCGTCACTTTGTTTAATTTATTTTCGGAATTATTCAAATAAAAATACATAAAACCATCCCCAACATAAACTATTACTTTTAATTCTGTTAGAATGGCCAGGTTGCAATGCTTAAAAATACATCTATTATGAGTAGGATAAATTCCTCACAATAAGTTCAGTAAAGCGATCCTATCATCTAGTCTCACAAAACCGCATTTTCGAAAATCCCGCAATCACATTCCGTGCTGATTGGAAACCTACCTAAACATCCAGAGGGTGTGACTCTAGTAAGATCCGGTCAATTATTTTGGCTTTATTTATTGCGCTCTGTCAGTCCGGATTGTGGTAATACTTCTGTGCGAAATTAAAGGAACATATTTTTCGATAGGAATGTCGTCCCTATTCATCATTTCCTTTCCTTTACTTCACGTTTGAGCTGCTCTGTGGGAACAGATTTCCCCTAGCATGAGTTTTCTCTCACCTTCGCAACGAGGGTGAAGAATGATGCAATTATTTTCGCAAAACCCGAAAGTATTACTTTCTCATTAGTGGGCTAAGCGCACGCTCGTAATACGGCTGCAATTAACGTGCCCAACAGCACACATTATTTGTGATGCCCTTGTCGAATTTCGGTGACGCGTCTCTCGTTCACTGAAAGACGCCACTGAAAATTGGAAAAAGGTTTCGTTAGTAAACACTTCCACAATTTCACTTCCCATTGAATGTTACGTTTGCAGTTTTTTTCCTTACGCTCTCACACAAAGAAAATCGCCAAAGGTAACGTGCATGCTCAACTGAAAACTGGTGCAGTTTGCAAGTGCAGTGGAGAAAAATGTGTTTTTTTTCTCTGCCTGCCCGTGCGCTTGCGATACAACGCGTTGGTGAAAATAAATGTTCCTCCAGATCAAAACTTTTCGTCCCGGACGGAAGGAAAACTTTCCAAGAGGATAACGCAAACGAGGAGTTGTCGGGAGGGAGAAAAAAAAAATAAATACAGATCCCATTGCTTACTCGGAAAATGAATGGCAAAAATTGGCGTTAAAAATGTAAATCTTGCAGGAAGGCAGCAAGAGAGATACAGAAAGAGGGAGAGAGAGCGCGAGAAGTTCACACCCATGCAGCTCCAAAACCAGACCAGCGCAACCCCAAACCTTGCGGGTGTGAATGAGGAATCATTAAAAGTTTCCTCTTTTGCAGCATCTCAACACGGTCCGGGGTGAGTTTGGTTGAACGGGCAGAGTACACGCCACGCCCGGATGCTAGTTACATTTTCCCAATTTTTTTTTTCGAGCTTTCCCATTCCCGCGACACGGACTGCAGATTGCAGCGAACTCGATGCCGTTGAAATTGGAAGTGAAAAATGCATCGCTTTAGTAATGTGTAAAAGTTTTTAGACGCCCGGCATCAAGGTGAGCCAAGTGTTGATTAAAAGTGTGAAACTAATGAATGTGAGCAGGTGAACATTTTCGGCATACGTTTCTGCAGGGAGTGATGTGTTTTTGTTTAGCGTTTTCCCCTCTTATTTAACACCCAGTAAATTAAATATGATGAATGTGTAAATGTTTAACTTTGCACTGTTTTCTCGTTTTTTTAAATGAATTTCAATTAGAACTCATTTTAGCGCTCCTTACAGCCTCATAATCAGCACAACTCAATTCAGCGCCTGATTTATTGCATAATTGTTAATTTAAAATTTTCCACCCGCCGGGGCAGGAAGGAAACCAATTTGCTGGCGCTCCCACGGAAATCGGAAAATGACGCGGAAATGACGGGTGCACAGAAATTGAATTAAATGATAAAATAAAATCTTTAATTTACGGAGCCTCGTTGGTCGTGGCCTTTATTTATATTTCATCTACCACATTAACTGCACCGCCGGATGTGGTGCCGGTCGTCCAACTGTCGCAAGGTGCTGTAAGGTGGCCCCGTTCGGTGTATCAAACGCTTTGGTCATTCGTCTTGCACACTGCTTAGTGACTTTTTTTGCTCCTGTTACTATCCTTCTAACTGATCGAACTACAGGCCGCATCGGAACCGTTTAACGGTGGCGATGATTTAATTCAATTTTGACCCTCCCACCTTCCACGATCGGTTTGTTTCGGGTGCATCCGGGCCGGGGCCCTGGGCAGTGGGGACAAAGTGTAAATTAGATTCGAATCAATTTAGTTTCCAATCATCGTTCGGGCGCCCGAGGAACCGTTGGCCGCTGTTGGATAGGCGTTGTAATTGCAGAAATGCAGCAAGATGGGCTTGCATCGGCAGAATGAGCTGATAGTTTTGACTTGACTATTTCACGTAAAAACTATTTATTTAAAGTAGAAATGATTTCAAAAGAGAAATCAATTGCATGTCGTTAAAATGAATGCTACTTTTAGTTTGTCACTATTTTTTATTAAGTAAGTAATGGTTATAAATTGGCATTATTCTGATCTTTTATATTTAAATTTCCAATTATTTACTCTAAATCAATATTACTGTCAAAGTAGCTAATTTTTATTTATCTTTATTTTTTTAATCTCATCATGATAGACGATTAGATGCGTCTACGGATCGAGATTTTATTCTTTTTTAGAAGTAGAGCTAGCAGGGATGGGACCAACATAAATAAGAAACTTTGGGGCGTTAGAGCGAAAATTGGATGACTTTTGATGTACAGATAATAATTAATAATAAGTATTGATAATAATTACCTTTCAGACAAACATTGGAGCTTAGTGCGAAATTTGATGGTTACAACTGCAATATTATCCACTATTAACTTGGTAGCTTCAGCTCCATCCTGGTGGTTGTGGGGCTATGGTGAGTAGGCCTCCTTCCAATGGCCGACATTCTTCGAATCCCATTAGGGGACTAGTTTCCCCATAAGCTTAAAACCTGAGAGTACTTTAATGGACTTGGCATTGTAGGAGTACATCTCAAGTCTTTATTTCAAAACAGCAAAGTCTTCGTCTTTGACATAAACTTTTAAGCCAATACTTGAATTGTTGAAGAGTTTGAAGAAGAAGAAGAAGAACTCGCTAGTGAATTAACTCTCTGTGCCGACTAGCAACTCACTCATCAGAAATTAACTCACTCGCGAGTTGAATAACTCTTCGAGAGATATTTAACTCGGGAGTGTATTAACTCTCCGTTCCGACTAGCAACTCACTCATCGCACGCGAGTTGAATAACTCTCGGTGAGTTATTTAACTCGCGAGTGAGTTGCTAGTCGGCACGGAGAGTTAATTCACACATGAATTGTAAAAAGTCATGTCGCTGATTTTATTCAACTCACTCGTTGTTAAGATTTTACTCACTCACTCATTCTGAATTGAAATGTACATCTCTACAGTGACATAAGCGTCTCAATTGAAATGAACAAGCAATTACCACATTTCTTATGTTTTATCATATTTTTTTCTCAAGGAAGATAATGCTGTAAAATAGATTTATTGATCAAACACCCCTATTACATGTGTTTTACTATTCTGATTTTATTTATTTTTAACGAATTATGCATCAAATAGATAAGCAGCATTATCAAATCTAAAACCATCCGTATATTAACAATTTATATACGATTTTGAAAACACTGTTACTCAGCGCCGGTCAACCTTCAGTCACTCTAAATAATTAACTACACGCATCGATTTCATCGTGGATGAATTTAATTTAATTCTCAATCACACGCACGCAACGCTCTGCAACGGGGGAATTTTCCGTTGGTGACGCCCAAACTTTGCCCAAATGTTTTACCACAATTTTTGCATTCCCACACGCCCGTTCACTGGGCACAAGGTTCCGGCGGCTGAAGAGCGTTTGCATCAAGAGATATGTTCTAGCGCGCGGGCCGATCATTATCAACGCGTAATTACGTTTCGCATAATTTAACAGTGATCGAATGCAAAATTGAATTCTGACCGTAATTAGAGCAAAACCCCGTTTAATTAGCCTGCTTTCGCATATCGGTTGGAAGGGTTGGGCGCCTGCACCTAACGCATCCGATTAGATGCTTTGTGGATCATTGACCTGGGGATTATGTGGGTTTGAGGTTCATAGGTTTTTTATATGGGTGCAATGCATTTAGTGCAGTACCGACGATGATTGACGAACCGGGATGACAATGTTCCAAAACAGTGACAAACTTGCTGATTCTGCAATGAGTTTGAACATGTTTGCGTGTATTAAATCATTGTATTATCCTTTGCAGATTTGTTAAAGCTTTAATTTAAATCCCTTTTTTCACTGGGCTAATATTACTTTAAAAGAACATTTCTCAAGCTAACACTCAAGCACTTAAACTTACCCTCTCTTTCCCTTCGCAGTTCACATGCAACGGAAGCGGAATAAGTTTCGTACACGACACAATGAAACCGCTCCGAAAGGCACTTTTATTCTACCCAAAGAGACCGAAGTGGCCGTCTGTCAGATTGAACGGCGTAGCAATGTAAGATGAAACGTGTTTGAAATTCTTACACCGTTCGAGGAAAAATTGTACGTATCAGTATTTAACTGCTGCTGGAACTTCAAAGTGCATCCGGCCGGGTACCGTTTCCTGGGTGTGTTGAATGTCCCCTGCCTCGTTGCACCTAGAACCAGCGAAGTTTGCGCGAACCGGAGTTCACTTGCCAGGGCTTGCTGAGTGCTTTTTGGCGAGCTGGAAACGATCCGAAAGTAGGTTTCCGGTTTCGTTACATTGCGTATAGTGAGCGATTTCGGTTCTTTAGCACACAAATCTGTAAAGATGCAGGGAAATGGTGTTAAAGTCTTAATTTTTTTACTTTTATTACAAAATAGTAGAAAATCATTCGTCCCGTCGGTCACATATTAACAGTAAATGGAGCTGAAGAAAGTGTGAAGATACAATTTGAAACAATTTGGCAATAGAACCTACACTAATAGAGTAAAACATCATAGAACATAGGCAAATACTTGTAAAATGAAACAATTTATTTTTTAAATTAATCGTCAATAGAACACATTACGGGCATAACATGTGTGATAGTTTAACCTGCAATTTTACTAACCTGTATGTATAATCTAAATAACCGCTCCTGAATCATCTAATATTTTCGTTGTTTGACAGTTTTGCGTCAAAACGAATTTGAAACAGAGGAGGCACTTTATCGCTCTCTCCTGTGTTTTTATTCTCCTTGTGGGTTGTACTTTCGAACCGAACTCATAACTTAACTATCACTAGCTCAAGTTGCTACCGTAAGACCATTGGTCGTCTCAGAACATATCGTGGTAAAAGTTGATACAGATTGTTTGTCTCGATTGGAGAAAAGAAACAGAAAAGCGGATTATTTTGACTGAAATGAAAATGGTTCATTTCAAATTAATTAGATAAAAAAAAGAATGCAAAACATAACATCCATAAAGTGCAAATAATGCAATAAAGTTAAACCTGAGCAGAAGATCAAAGGTAAACGAGACATTGTGTAGAAAAGCTGTTAATTAAGCATTAACAATTAGATAATGGAACGAATAAGAATAAGTACGAATCATCGCAGGCGGAGGGATTATAGAAGGAATAAGCAGCTGCTTCTCCATGCAAATTAATTACGATATGCGTGTGAGTATAATTTTACAATAAACAAAAGAACAACCAAAAAAATCATGCTTAAAACAAAATTTTAGGGACTTTAAACACTTGAGTGTGTTAATATGAGAAGAGACATAATGACATCTTAGATATGAAACAGGCACGAAACCATTACATAAGCATGAAACATTGTTATGAAATAATATTATTTTTAAACAACTTAATAAAAATTAAAATATGAAAATCTATAATAAGAGGTTTTCCAAATAAATCCAAATTAATTGAAATAAAAATTTAATATACTGTATGTATGCCATAACTCATAAGGTAGCTGAAGGATTTTTATAAAAAAAATGAATTAGAAAGTCATTGATTATCATGTAGTTAACGGTTTTTCACGCATAAATTCTCAACACTCTCACTCACAATCGCGCCCCTTTGCCCGACGCAAGTAAGTGCCACCGTTGCTACAGTCGTCCCTCAAAGATGAATGACATTTGACGGAGCTAAAGTATTTCTTTGATGAACGATTAGACGTGCTCGGTCGTGTGGAATGTATCGTGTCGCAGTCGGGAAAGTGCAAAATATGAAACCTTTTCTGAGCGAAAAAAAAACAAGGCGTCGCGACGTCGTCAGAGCAAAGGGCACATTGACATCGATCATACTACTGAAGGTATGAACTTCTCGAAGTCTAGCTTGTTTGCATCCTTCCCCTGTACGGCTCGACATGATGTGAAATTAGAATACTTTCAAGAGGAAGGGAAATCGGTTCCTCCTTTTTTAAAGTACACACTTGATGCCCTCACACAAGAAACTGATGTAAAATATAACAAGGTTAGGGGGAAGATTTTCCCGAAGCTGCTTACCCGAAGGGGAGCGTGCTTCACACGTCGATCATGTGGTCTATTTTATGCTTCATTTGAGGGATGTTGTGTCTGTTACGACAAACTCTTGCCGTCGCGCTGGTGTCATCTTTCCTTTTGGCACTTATCGGCCAAGCCGTGCTTTGAAGGTAGGTTTCAGTTTTAGAAAAACCGTCGTTTTGTATGAAAATTGCCATCACCTTTATTTTCCCTCCCGACCCGAAAGGAAACAGCCCTCCCCCCCCTTTCCCAGCTCAGCTTTCGTCTGCATTCCAATAAAATCAAACGTAAATCTCCCTCTGCACGTCGTCAAAAAACACGAACCTGCTTTCCTCCATTTTGTTGACAACTCAAACACATGACATTTGTGCCTTCCTTCTTACCGTCCTTCCGGATCTTGCAGTTCTTCGCTGGCAACGCAAGCTGCTGATGTTACACAAGAAATTGATTTTGCAGCATTTCCCTCCACGTACACAACACGACAAATCGAAAATCGGAATCCTTGATCAGACAAACCCTCCCCCCTCCCCCCTTTCGCATCTGTTTTCACAGTTTATTACCAAACACGATGCGGGGTCCTCCCATTTGGAGCCTTCAATTTTGCTTGCCAAAAAATTCGCGATATTATCGGCCACTCTCACCCTCTCTCACTGGGTTTGTCACCCTTCTCAAGCCAGCGGGACGGGAAATGAGATTATGGAAAGTATGCAATCTTCACTTTCACCGTATGTTATGACATAGATCTTTGCCATGGCGCCTTCCGGTACGCCATCGTCTCCGTCTGGTGGTTTCTAGGAGTTCGGTCCTTTTTTTCTCTCTTTTTACGGGGATTCACTTGGACGAGCATGCTTACTAGCGCTTGCAGTTTCGTAGGGTGAAAGTGAAAAACTGAAGAAAGGTATGGGAAGGTTGGAAAAACATAGGGGGGGGAAATTGGAAGCAAACTTCCAAAGGTGGTGGCAATTTTTTTCTTCCTCTGTGCAAGTTCACTGTAATCGACACGAGGTTAAGTGATGCTGATGAGGTTGAATTCGTTGTGCGTTTAACTGCTGTTGGATCAATTTGTGGTTTCGTTCGTGTACTGATTGGGGTTATCATTGATTGTGCTGAAGGGATTTAAATTGAATATGTGATTCTTTATATCAGACAGTGTTCTCGAGTGTTATTGAAACTGGTTTGTTTATTACGATTGATGTTAGAAGAAGCATTTAGGCCTTATATTGGCTTGTTATTGTTTTCATTCAATATTTAAATATTCCTTTGTTATAGTTTGAAATAATTTAAACAGAGTTTTGAAGCTTGAAAAGAAATATTCCGCCATATTTCCTCTGAAAGATAGCTTCGAAGCAGAATAAGCACTTATTACCTCATAATGTTCAGCTCGAATGTGACTTATCAACATCTAATATTTATCTCAACTCGTAACAGTGATCCTTAAAAGTCCTTACATTTTATTTTTTCTACAAACAATAGCCTTCATATTTTAGTTGTATTTTAATTTGTTGTTAAACATCCACCTTTTTTACTTTCCTCTTTTCCTTTTCTATTATGCACTTCATGCTAAAGCAGCTCCGAATAAGGCTTTGGAAATAGCAGATTTATCTAGTGTTTGGTTCCTCTGAATATCGGCTGCTTAAGAGCTGCTTTTTATTTTGAATTTCTTGACCTTCTGGTGAATTTGTCTTTCAATTTTCCTACTGGGCTGAGTAATAAGATAAATTTACAACATTTTTTTTAACTCCCAAAGTTCGGACTAGAACCTTATAGGACTAGGATTCCTTTTTTTAATTAATTAAGTACAAAATCGATGTATCCCTAGCGTTCTATATCCCTAGCGTGGTCGGGAGAATCTACAATAATTGGCTAGGTTTGAGACAAGTTCCAATCGTAATCGTAATAACATTCAAAGTCGTAATATTATCCTGTTTCTGAGATTCATTTATTTTAGTCTATTCGTTAGAACAAAGTACCAAGCGATCAAGCTATCAGAAAAAAAGAATTGTGGCCTGGAAATGATATTACCCACAATGCTTAGTTTACCGCCGCTGATGATTTCTATTTGAAATTCCAGAACACATCTTACATTTGACCATTCAGTGATAGCAAACTAGTTGATGTAAGTTAAACTTTACCGAGCAACCGAACAGGTTCTTACTGAAATTCCAGAAACGTCCACACTTGGCCAAAAAATACTCTACCACAACCTCATTATACATAATCACCATTCCAACTTCTCTGTTCCTCTCGCCGTCAAAACTACACCGACGCCATGTGCGTATTCGAGAAACTTTTTTCATTTTACCCGTGCCAGTCCCCAACGCCGAGCTGCTTGTCTTGGTGAAACGAAAAATTGCTTCTCCACCGCTGCAAGATAAAATTTGTAGTCCATTCATTGCAATAAAATTATTATTTAATGACGCGCAACTTAAACGCAGCACCCTGACCTGGTACCATTGTGCAGAAGAACCATCAAGTTCAGGCCGTTCCTAGCGTTGAGTTTCAATTTTTGGTGTCCAGTGGAACAGGACACGGACGGCACTGTATCGCTGGACGGGCACAAGTAACAGTTGGCAGGGTCCGATTATTATTAACATAGAGAAAGTTTGGCACTTAAACAGGAACGTAATGGATTTTTATCAACGTCAAGTCTATCCATAAGTTCTTGCTGCCACAGAGGTCCGAAAAAGCTTGAAGGAGGAACGCTGGTGGAGGAAATAATTAAAATAGAAATGAAATAAAATGTGAAACAATAGAGATACCGTCCGCCGCACGATGTCCCACTTGTTGTGACCTTGCCCAGAAAGAGTCACATTTTGGAGCACCGTCCAACAGTCCGCAGGCAAAGAAAGACAAACCAATATGGCACCCAAGGATGGGCCGGAATCCCTCGGCAACCGCAAACGCTTCGTTTTTCCGTACGGAAAGTTCAACAGTCATTAATCTGGTTTGCGGTTGATGCTTGTAACGGCTCGAACTACTCGAAGGGGAAGGATTGGCCTACATGATCCTAATTTTTCACACTATCAAACCTCCAGCGGGCAACGGAAGGACCGGGTTTAGTTGTGGTTTTGCTGGGACGAAAAGACTGCAAACTAATTCCTACTAATTTAAGCTCAATCCGGGAAAGGGAAATTAATTTTGTTTCGTTTTATTTTGTTAAATTTGTAAAGGCAGGCGGATTCAGAGCTACAAGCTACAAAGAAGTGAGCTGGCGGTACACCTCATTGGAACACACACAAAGTGTTCACATTTTGTACTGAGCAAGTCTGCCGGAAAGTACGGCGGAACAATGCGTTGTGTAATTTGTACTGTAAACGGAAAGTTTGTCACCGTCGCTACGAGGTACGGTTAATTTAACGAGAATGCAAGTTTGTTAAGGTAACCAGCACTTAAACCAAGGTACCAAGCGATGGTGTTGTTCTTCACAATCGATTAGAAGGAAGGGAGTGCAACAAAGTGGGGCTTGACTTTGTAGCTACAGTGTAGTCAGAACGTGCCATGCAGACACGATGATAGCACAGTAGCAGATAGTAGCACATAGTAGTAATGTTGAAGTGCATCATTCACGCTACATTTTTTAGCAGTTGGAAATTTCTGAAGATCTTAGTTAGGCCTCATAAATAGAGAGCTTGGGTCTAGCTTGCACCTTCCGCATCTAATTAAAGCTGTAATAGTAGCCCTTTGTTAAATTTTTCGAGTTTAAAGGTTACAAGTTGCATAGTAATAGACTGGTTTCTTCGTTGATTTCTTACATGCTTTGTATCCCATTTGGAATATACCTCAGTACTAAAGACTCACTATTCTTAAAACAAATCAACGGTGTCCGAACTCAGTGGTCTTACATTTTTCATTAAATTTCTGAGCCAACAAGCTTTCTGGGCGAAATTATCAAAACGCTTAAATTATAAAGAAAGCTTCGAATCGTTTTTTGGGAAGAGAAGATCTTGCAGAGCTCTGGACTGTAACTCACTGTGGCCATGAAGTAATATTTCATTCAAGATCTATTGATTCGGGTGTCCTGGTGCTGAAATCTTTGTAGAACACTCTATGTATCCATAGAGACCAGAGTACACGGGGAATAATTTGCCTGCGTAATCCTGACCCTTACTAGCGTCTCTTGGCGCCAACTAGCAGAACAGTGTTGCATCACAGAGGTTATTGTCGTAAAGTACAAAATTCAATAGTATTTAGTATCACTATCAGTAAAAGAATTTAAAATGAAAATAAAACTATATAGTTTTTCTATGTATCGTGATTTCGTATTGCTAATCGATGAAAATTCAATAAAATTATATGAAACATTATTACCACAAGTAAACATGTCTTTAGCAGCTTCCATCACCAGGAGAGTCTCTCTCGAGCTGAGATAAGTTTTGGAGATCTATAAAGACTGGTAATATTAACATCAGAAGAGCTTCCTTACATTGAAGAGAGAGTGATGCTCTTGGTTCTAGCGGCCGTCGCAAGGTTCTCTAGAATTATGAGCCTTCTTTTTTATTCTGCCACATGGATTAGATACTGTGATCTACTGATTCTATTCAAACCTCGAACAAAACGTGTATAAACGGTTTGATTGTTAGTAATTGTCGACTACAATCGTCCTATGAGAGTATCACCTATTCCTATTTCCATTAGGACTATCAGGATCTTCCTCGCAGAGTGTTCCAGATGTACATCCGTAGGTAACTTCCGAATCACAAGGTCATAATAAAACTGAATCGACATTTTGTATATTTGTGAAATCTTTAAAATTGTAAGATTTTACGGGACTCTTAGTCCACAGAGTTTCCCGGTATCCTTTTCCAGCCAGCTAGCCAGACAACCCCTGAATAGTTGATTCTCTTTCTTCGTAAACTGGTAATAAGGTAAACTGTTGATTAATATCTGCTTTTATGAAGGACTCTGTGATACATCAGACTCTGGAATTCCATGTTACGTTAAATCCCTAGCTCTTTATCGCTATCGTTTATGTTAAAACAGTGAAAAATCAATCAAAATCGTTTCACACCACATATCCACAGATCGTAACTCGTCAAAATTCCTTTTCCAAATCCACCAATCAAACCAATCACCAACCCAGCAGATTATTCGGAAACCGTGTGCTCTTGGTGCTATGTGGCACGAGCTGAACGAGAACCACAAATTTAATTTCACACCGTTTGCACCTGCACCAGCCGATATGCGAAAGGAAAGTGTTCCGCACTAAATTAACGATTAATTAATTATTCAATGCCATCACCACCAGCGGCACCATTATTAACACACATAACGTTTTGCATCAACAAAGCTGCCGTCGCTCACGCTCGTTGATGCCGGCCGGGGTTTGTTGTTTGCAGCGCACTGCAATATGGTTAGGTGAGAAAAATGTTGAATAATTCATACTCGACCCAGGCAAAAAGCTTTTTGCCCCGGTAGTGCTAATTAAAAGTGTTGACGAAACTGTTGCGGTTGTTGGATTTGGCGATGATGAAAGCACCGCAATCGAAGGTAATTTAATGGCAATTGGCTTTAACATCAATCGAGGGAAGATATACGAGTTTTTTTGGCATGCTATTAAATGCTCTTCTCACGGGGATTCAAGGATCAAGTGTGTTGTGTTAGAACAAGTGACTTTCATCTATGGAATCTATTTACATTCCACCCACAGGACCTCTTGGCAATTTTTACATTTAAAACCATGTCAAAGTACTTGCATATTATGAATACATTTGCCATCCCAATTACCATTCCTTACGCTAATGGAAGTACATTTGCATCGTCACAGCCGACATCACTTTATCCACGTGTTTCTGGTTTTTGTTTTTTTTTGTTAAACCCTTGCAAGCTTTCTGTCCCCGGCACGAGTAGCAAGCTGCATCTGCAACGCTGCATAAATCAGCATATACTGCGAGCTTACACCGAAAAGTTGGTGCATGAGCATGTAAAATTAGTAATAAAAAAGCTTCCAACCAAACAAACTACTACCACCCGCTGCACGCTAGTTCAACTACCGAACCGAAAACTTCTGCCCAAGATTTGACTTCTTGCCGGAAGCGCTTTGAACCGTGCAGCGCGAAAAAGGTAAAGTTTGCTGCCGATCCGTCACACGCCAGCGAGAAACAGTCGTAGTAGAATCGGTCTCAGTTGAACGATGGTGATGGCGTTTGTCGCGCCACAGCTCGCACCGTTCGCTCATGCATGCGAGCGAGACGAATTACTATTGCCGCCGGTCGGTCGGCAGGCGCTGGTTGCTTCCTAGGGCACTGGGGTAACTTTGCACGGACAATAAAATCCTGTTTTTCCACCCGAAAGCGTTTTTAAATGGCGGAGTTTGTTGGAAAAGATGTAGTGCGTACGGTGCCTGATGGCTTTTGTGTTACTCTCCGACATTTTCTGTGCTTGGGATTTTTGCGCTTTTTTACAAAGAGGTTATTATGTTAGCTAATGCATTAACAACTTTTTTAACACGAACTGTTCAAGCTAAGGATACATTATTTAATGTGTATTAAAACATAAGCAAAAACATATTTGAATTTTGGTTTTCAGAATTGCTTAAATCGCGAAATCAGATCAACTAGCGCTGCTTAAGTGAACAAGGGCGAGCGTCGATGCTGGTTTTCAGCTGCCCATCCAAACAGTGACTTTTAACGTGCTGAATTGGGCGGCTTAGGCTTACACTTGAGATACTTCTCATAAAATTCCAAATTAAGCTTAATGTGATTCATGTTTCCTTGAACATCAGAGTGTTAAACACTCCTTTCGAAAACATATTTGAAAATGACTAAATGAGAAAAAGATTTCAAATCATAAGGCTGTTTGTTTTCGTCACACGCATAGTACTACTATTAGTTCGAACAATTAACATGCATATGGTTAAATTAGACGTCTATGTCCTTACAGATCTACAAATCACTACTTGTCAAAGACGAAGTTATTGCAAAACTATTTAATAACTAGATGAATGCCAATGAGCCAACAATGAGCCTTGGTTCAAGCTAGTATTATTCTTTCACAATTCCGGTAAAATCCTCTCACTGATAATTAAAGCTTTATTGAACCAAAATCAAACCCCTCCACAGGCGCACTCGACAGGAACGTTCAAGAAAGCTTTCACAAATTTCCCAGCCTTGGCAGCCTTTACGAAATTCGTTTCATACGCTTGAAAACCCCGCCCAAGTGCGCTTAAAGTACCTGCCCATTTCGATCCTAAAAACCTTCAACCCTTTACTCAACCGACAGCACGTTTAGATTTGGATCCATCTTTACGCCACGTGCGCCCTTCTCGACGCGCCCCACAATCCACGCCTCGTGCTCGGTGCGCCGTCTGTACTCCTCGCAGAAAGCGGTCGCATTCGCCTTTGGCAAACAAATTAGCAGCCCACCGCTAGTTTCGACCGCTTTGCCCGCGAGCAACTTTGTGCTGCGCCCGAGCGTGTCCGCGATTTCGCGAACGTTCTTAATGATCGGTAGCGTGTCGAGGTGGAAATCGACTTCCGCTTTCTGGAACGATGCCAAGTTTGCTGCGTGCCCATAGAGGCCGAACCCTGTGACATCGGTCGCTGCATGTGCGTCGTGCTTTCGCATCAGCTCGGCACCAGTTTTGTTGAGGCGCGCCATGGACTCCAGTGCGATCTGGTACGTTTGCTCGATATCGGCGGCGGTGAAGCGTTCCTGCAGCTTTGTCCAGTTTTCCGAACGTTCGCTCATCCAGATGTACGCATTTGTGGCGAGCTGGGTGCCGAGAGGTTTCGTTAACACAATCGCATCACCTTCTTGTGCGTTGTATGGCCTAAAAGAGAGAAGGGAAGATTTATTTTAATGAGCAACGTATGATGTGGCGCATTATCTTATCTCCTTACATTATCAGTTCCGAACGATGACAAACGGCTGAGGCGGCGCCGCCAATAATGCACCACGGGTTTTCCGCAATGCTGCCGATCTTTACCGGTGCGTTGCACTCCTTGGCCGCTTCCAGAAAGCCCTTCATCACCATCGGTACCACCACTTCCCGTTCCTTCTCGGTGAACTCGGTCGGTGCGGTTGCGATCAGCTTGATCTGATCGATCTGCGTTGCACCGACGGCAAACACGTCACTCACCACGTTGGCGAGTGCGATCTTACCGAGCATAAACGGATCGTCGATAAGGGGGTAGAAGAAATCGACCGACTGTACCAAGAAAAGGTCATGTTTGAGCGCTATTACCGATGAATCCAGTCCAATTCCTGGGGAGAGAAAGATGTGTTTCATTTAATTTGGTTTACAAACGTTGCCATTTGGCCTTGCAACATACCGACACCATCCTCCTTGTGCGTGTCCTGCTCTTTATTTGCTTCCTTATCACCTAACTGCTCCCCGTACACTCCTGCAAGAAGTCGGTTTAGGACATCCTGAGGAACTTTCGAACCTCACCCCCGTAGGGTGGAGAATTTGGTAAGCCGAAAGTTCGGGCATAGCCCATAACTTTCCGGTTTAAACATCCTGTTTAGGAAAAGGAACAAAGGTGCGTTTCAGAAACGCGAAAAATAACAAAATAAAAGTGAACAGAAATAGACAACAGCTGATTTACAACTGGGAATAATTTCCGGCCAGGCTGTGTTTTGACGCGTAGATGTTTTGACTTTACTGTTGCTTAACCCGCAGTCTGACAATAATTTGTCTGACACGACACACGCTACAGTTATTTTCAACTGTTTCACAATTTTTTAAGCAACAATTTAAAAATTTTACTATTTCTTGAATTTGTTTATTTAGTTTTAGTTATTTTCTGAACTTGTCAAAAGATAAAATCAAACAATGCAGTTCAAAACATTTATTAAGTTTATGATTTTTGCCTCGTGTTGCTTTCGTGAGACAAGTTTATATTCACCTCATGCGTCTTTTCACCACATTAGTTCCACCGAACGCCACCATGAGCGCCCGCGCTCGCTTCACCGAATCTGTCAACGTGACATTTTCACCACACCAATAAATGGAAAATTGATGACTGGATTTGTGGTTGGTCAATAATGTTGAAAAATCACAAATTACGTCTGTTTTAGTTAAGAAATATCGTGTTAATTATTGTGAGTTTGTAAAGCGCGTTCTGGGAAGTGGTTTTATCAGGTAGGTTCTATAGTACGTCGTATAGAAACGGGGCTACCCAGTCGGATAGGCTGGGACGAAAACATTCCAGCTGATATCGTAGGTAGGGGGTAATCTGTTTTTACGATAAGAATGTAATTTCGGTGTATTTTCTATCAATCTAACGTTTGGGATTGATTTCCCACCTTTACCTTTGCTTTACACATAATTTAATCGTTTATAAAAAAGAAAAGTATTCGCTTTTCGTTAAGGGCGTGGAAACGTAAACATGACCTCTCCTCCCCCATTATTCTTACTCAATATCGTACTGTACCTTCATTCTTATCATCTTTTGCAGGTACCCAGCTTGGAGAGAGAGAAAAACATCAGTAACTATGTCGTCGTCAGCAATTTTCATACTGGACGCAAAAGGGAAGGTGCTAATATCGCGCAACTATCGCGGCCACATCGATATGGGCGTGATCGACAAGTTTATGCCGCTGCTGATGGAAAAGGAAGAGGAGGGGCTCATAACGCCGATTCTCCAGACGCCGGAGTGTACGTTCGCGTACGTGAAGACGAACAACCTCTACCTGGTGTCGGTGACGCGGAGCAACGCGAACATTGCGCTCGTGTTCGTGTTTCTGCACAAGGTGGTGCAGGTGTTTACCGAGTACTTTAAGGAGCTGGAGGAGGAAAGCATACGGGACAACTTTGTGGTGATTTACGAGCTGCTGGACGAGCTGATCGATTTCGGGTACCCGCAGACGACGGACAGCAAGATACTGCAGGAGTACATTACGCAGGAGGGCCACAAGCTGGAGATACAGCCGCGCATCCCGATGGCGGTCACGAACGCGGTGTCGTGGCGCTCGGAGGGCATCAAGTATCGCAAGAACGAGGTGTTTCTGGACGTGATCGAGAGCGTCAATCTGCTGGCGAACGCCAACGGGAACGTGCTGCGAAGCGAGATTGTGGGCGCGATCAAGATGCGTGTGTATCTGTCCGGCATGCCGGAGCTGCGGCTAGGGCTGAACGATAAGGTGCTGTTCGAGAGCACCGGACGGGGCAAGTCAAAGTCGGTCGAACTGGAGGATGTAAAGTTCCATCAGTGTGTGCGGCTGTCGCGGTTCGAGAACGATCGGACAATCTCGTTCATTCCGCCGGATGGCGAGTTTGAGCTAATGTCGTACCGGCTGAACACGCACGTCAAACCGCTGATCTGGATCGAGTCGGTGATCGAGCGCCACGCGCACAGCCGGGTGGAGTACATGATCAAGGCGAAGTCGCAGTTTAAGCGCCGGTCGACGGCGAACAATGTGGAGATCGTCATACCGGTGCCGGCCGATGCCGACTCGCCCAAGTTCAAAACCACCATCGGCAGCGTAAAGTATGCGCCGGAGCAGAATGCCATCACGTGGACCATCAAATCATTCCCGGTAAGTCGATTCGTACGATAAAAGAGAATGCAAATTGATAACAAATCACTTCTTTCACTGTTACTGCAGGGCGGTAAGGAGTACCTTATGCGAGCTCACTTCGGTCTGCCAAGCGTCGAGTGTGAGGACAGTGAGGGAAAGCCTCCTATACAGGTGAAGTTCGAGATTCCCTACTTTACCACGTCAGGCATTCAGGTAAGGATTCCTCTTCCATGTTGCCGATAGCTCCCATTGAACTCCATCCAATCTTTGATTTTAGGTACGGTATTTAAAAATTATCGAAAAAAGTGGATACCAAGCGCTGCCGTGGGTACGGTACATCACCCAGAACGGCGACTATCAGCTGCGAACGAACTAAATGCACGCCGGTTCGCAACGGTGCCTGTACTGTGAAAGAAGTAATTGTTAAGTTTCCATCCGCCCCGTTCCCCCCCTTTTCCCGCGTCATCCCCCTTTTCTTCATTCGCACCGGATACACTAGACAAGAATCCGTTCCATACATAGAATTTGCGGTGTGCAGTATTAAATGTGTTTTTGTAAATGCAGTCTCACCGTTTGTCAGGGTCTTACTACGACCGGAGGCAGCTCGTGACAGTGGGAGAGGACATATTAGAGAGCCGAGATGCATCTTCCTACTTTCTAGTGATTTATATGCTTTTTTTTGTGTTTGCACCGTACTTCCTTCTTCCATCCATTCAGGGAATGCTTTTTCATTACGATTTCACTCCTGGAAGTGATTATCCATTTTGGGTTAACTTTATCCGTCGTACGCTGAAAATTGTTACTTTATTCAAAAGGGTTTAGAGTTTTATTTTAACCAACCAATCAATCTTTTCATCGTTTCACATCTCTAGCTAAACGAAAAGTGGATTTTATGTTTAACGTTTAACCATCCTGTAAAACGAACATGTAGCACAGAAAACAATAAAGTAAACTAAAGCGAATGGATAGTTTTTGGGCATTGCCATGAAAGAAAATAAGGTATGAAATGTGCAAAAAGATGCTATTGTACCTTTTTCTAGAATTCTTTTAATCAATGCGAAGCGAGAGATTTGACATAAAGTAAAAGGTGCAAAAACCTATCGCTTTATTAAAATATGGATTTAAATATGTAGAACTTCTACGAAAATTGTATTAGATCAGTAAAAAATTCACTATTCAAGACTATTCACGGCCTGTGTAACAAATAGAACAGGGAACTAATTTACTAACCTCATTTGTTGCTCAAACTATAGCTTTCTGTATTAAATTAACAAACGTTTTGGATGCTTTATTGCATAAAATGCCTTTTTTACAGTTTATACAATATGTTTCCCAAGGTTAAGGAACTAATATACGGTACAGAGGTGTACGCAATCTGCTTAGAGTAAGTGTACACAGCGCGAATGTGATTTGCGTCGGAAAATCCATCACTTTGATGTAAGAGAAGGTCGTCAAAATACAAAATTTGAATTATTACATATTTTAAGCTGCATGAAAATTATTATTTACATTACAATATGAACAATTTAATTAGTTTTTAAAATAATTTTACAAAGTTACTATGGTCAAATCCACACGCTTCGCGTCTTGTACTAGGCGCCTCCATCGATGTTGCTTTTGGTAACTATTGTAGTATCAACTACTATGAATTATTAAATCTACTCATCGCATGTGTGGGATCATACTATTGTTATGGTTTAACGAGCTCTTCTAAGTGGATTAAAATTACCTACCATGTACTATCTGTTAAGAAACAACAGTGATTGAAACGTGTTTGGTTGTTGTACATTCTTCTCCAGAGTTTAGCGGCTTTGAAAATTGGACAGCTCCATGGGCAAATTGTACTGATTTAACACATCAAATGGCAAATGAAAAATGATAAAAAAAAATTTCGGCTCAATTTAATACATTAAAAATAGTCATTGTGCCAATACAATGAACAAAATAGTTAACGAGCTGCAAATGGTCAAATTCAACTTACGTTTTCCCTGAATCCGCGTAATTGGGAAAAATCTGTATTTTTTTTTTTATTCTGTATATTTCGTATGTTTTTGGTAAATTTTAAATGAGCTTCGACAATATTGTGCAGTTCTATTTTTTTATATTTTATTTCTGTGTTGTTTATTTCGAACACAAATGGGGAAAGCTCAACGGTCGCAAGTCGTTTTCTTAGAAATCAATTTACAGTATAAAGCATTTGGTTTTCATTAACACGCCTATTTCAATTTATTAAATTTCGAAAGTTAAAGCAAAAGTATATTACTCCTTAGTAATTTGCAATGCCACTTAATTAAAAAAATAATTATTTCATACAATCCAACCCAACTATGCAGCCAGACTACCAGCTTCATAAAAGCATAATCGGCAACGTACAACACCCTTTATCAAATGATAAACCTGCACAAACACCATCAAAGTGTATCGCATTAGCAGGCACGCAAATCAATGCCATCGATGCCGTTGAAGCAAGTTTAAATTATCTCTCCACTCTGCCCGTGTACGGATCGTTAAACACCTTCAGCAATCGAATCGGCTCGGGTGACTGTCACGCCACGGCCCGGCTTGCGACGAGTCGATGACAAGCTTACCGAAGCCTTTGCGGCCATGAGAGTAAGTGGATTCCCAGGGGAGGGGACGGCTACGGAAAAGCCCATTAAGCGGGACGGTTATAATTACTCCTGTGCATAGCATAGACCGTAACGATTGCTGCAAGCGCGCGCGTGCTGCCCTAAAATACAGGATAGAATAGATAGACAAAATCGAATAACCGCTTTGGAAGCGCTTGTGATGAGATGTGGAGCAAATTCCTTAAACAGCTCATTTCGGGGTGGCATTTTGCCGGGCTGGGGTGGGGCAGAAGTGCATGTGCAGAAGACAACCGTCGGTGTGTACGCTGCGTTAAAAGCTCTCTCTCTAATGAGGGAGGCCCGCATCCGGTTGAAGCGGGGACTTAGAATTTTCCCCTTCTTAGAAACGCGCCAGCTAACGTCGTTTTAATATGTATAAATTATTGAATTATTCTACGAGTCACTCAAGTCCGGAGGGGGAGAAAAAGCTAGCCTTGCTGGGTGCTGGTGCGCTGCGAAAATGCCAAACACGGTGGCAGACAAACCACAACCGATCTCATGCATATTCAAACGATCCGCGACGCGAGCGACCGAAACGGGGGTTCGGGCATGCAAATGGGTTCATATAAATACACACGATCCAAGGATCGCGAGGTCACCAGAAAGGTGCGGAGAGGGTTTAATGTGTTTCGGAAAGCTCATTAAATAAAATTTGGCTTGTGTTTTTTGGCAGTGAAGTGGGGGAGGGGGAGGGGGGTAAGGGTAAGTAAGGGAAAACACATTAAGTGCGTCCGGCATTACATGTTGCGATAGTTTGTAGGGGGTTTTTCCCTAGCAGGTTCTAGCCATCCTGGAAACAGATTTACAAGCGTGGGTAGTCCCGCCTGGAGAGGGTTGTTAAACTCTCTATTTTCTCCGTTTTTCCTCAATTTTTTCCTTTTTATCTGGCTTTTTATCTGACCTTTTTATCTGTCTCCAACCCACCACCCCACACCCGTCGAATGGTGGTGCAAACGATTGTGCAAAACTTAAGCGGCAAATGATTGGCGCACCGGCCCAGAGCTGTCGGACAGAAGAGAAAGTGTTTGAAAAAGAAAACCGATCGATCGGTGGTGAAAAATCAAAACTTTTAACGAGTACAGACACCACCGACTGGCCCTATTGCCAGCTCGGCCTGCAACAAAAAAAAACCCTCAAACACAATATCATTTGGGGGAAGTGGATTGAAGGGAATAACCACCTCCCCCCCCCCCTCCCTCTAAACGCGAAGTAAAGTGAACTCTGCCGTTCAACAAAGAACACCAAACTGCCGCGCTGCTGCGGTCTCGGTGGCGTGGCGTTCGATCGTGCTGTTTCGATCCCGGCGAGGGCAATAAAGCAACCGCAAGTTTGTTGCTCGGTTGGAAGTTGATTCGGTTTTTTGGCCGTACTGCAAGGGCTACCCAGGTCCTGTGTTTTTTTTTCCTTTTCCTGTGTACGTCTTGTTATCGTAAGCAATGCCTGAAGGAAAACAGACAGCGAGTTTGGTTCTGTTGTCAGC
>KB671988.1:35722-48852 GCA_000349105.1 Anopheles epiroticus | reverse complement strand
GCCGTTCCCACGATACAATCCTAAATTCTAGACTTAAGGAATTTATGCTGACGATTTGGTCAGCATAAAATTAGTATATAAGAGGATAAGATTTAATAAAAATTCGTATTCGATCTAGACAAGTCTCTTGTATAGTGTCTAAGTCGGAGCGCATCGCTCCTGTCTTAGGTGGCTTGCTCCGGTAAGCGTCACCACCCCTCTCCTTCTTAGCCATGAGCCTTCATCCAGCCGAATGGCAGGACTTGGGCCCATGTTACCACTCTGCACGACGTGGACGTGTCGGAATAGGAGTTCTTCAGGAGACTTCGGATCCCATCCCGTTGCAAGGCCGGTAGCGGTTTCGGAGTTTGTTGCAGCAGGCCAAGACCGCGAAGCTGTTGTAGTGCCCGATAAGTAAGTAAGTAAAAATTGAAATCAGAAATTTTATTCCGAGTGTCCGAGTGTTTTTTAAGTATATAGATCATATTAAGTTAAATATTGGTAAAAATATATATAAATAATGATTAAACCATACATCGAAGAGTTAAAATCCAAAAACTACAACAAAAACAGAGTTTGAAAAGTTAAAGCGTAAAGTTCAGATGATTTGACGGTTTATAGCTAAGAATCACTGACGATAATTTTGACGACGATACTTGGTGCACTTTGGCGAAGCGGAAACATTTGGTCCGGCTGTTTAAGTTCAAATGGAATTTGTAATGAACTTGTACTATAAAATTTAAAGCAGAACTCGAGAGAGTGGCCTTTAAAAATTACACAAATTCATTTATACTCACATTACCTGATCCTATGTTACAATCTACAGCTCGGTGATTCTTTGATGTTTTACACTATTTTACCAAATCAACAAAATCATTTATACTTATTAACCTAGTTTGAGATGTTTTACTGGGTATTATCACCACCGACATACCGACGTGTCACTTCAAACTAAATGGGCTTTAAAAACCTTTAAAAACCCCATATTTCAAATTGAAATAGTTTCTTCAATAGCGTTATCTATATAATGAAACACCTACTATTGCACCTTAGCAATCGAGGAAAACCTGTCAGACTTTTTGTGACGTGCGTTTTGCGTATGTATCTTTTTGTGGACTGTATAGCAGGAGCCATTCATTCGTTTCCATCGTCGACCAGATATAGATATGTTTCACTCCAAACACCTTTAAATACAACATTTTCAAGCAAACAAGTCAAAATAAAACAGCCCCACAAGTCCTTCGTGGCATGTGCACATTATGTTAATCAGCAACGAAGTTCCATCGAGTACCGTCTGTTTGTTAAGCAGCTGCATAGTCCGTCGAAATAAAACATCATTTCTAAATACGGTCAAAGTTGGATTAAAAATCGCTTAGAACACTGCTGAAAGCTAGTTTCTCAAAAACACTGGCTTTGAATTGTGATGACAACGAACAATTACAGTTCATCTAACCCGTCTTTTCAGAATAAAATCGCAATCTTTTGCACTGACCCACCCGGTTCGGCTTAATGCAGCCTTATTGATGCTCCTAATCAGCGACTCTACATGATTAAAAAACGTCTGCTGGAAGATAGCCAGTGGTGTCAAACTCATGTATGAATTAAACTCAGTGTGAAAAAATGTTTTAATATTGAACTATTTGTTTGACTACATGTAAACAATTTGAGCTTAATGAACACTTCATGATTAATTTAAAAACAATACTTTACAAAACATAATAAAGAAGAAAAACGACTCACCTTGTTGCGAAGCACATTCCCGCAGAGTTTGACTGCACTGGTACTGTCAAATCATTTGACAGAAGCATCAATATTTATTCCGTAGATCATTCCGCATTGTTTTCATTTGTGTGGCGTACGTGAAGTGGAGGAATCGCTGCGTCGCGGTTGGGAAAACAAGGTAAATTTGCGTTGTGAAATCAAGTGTTTCTTATGAAGAAACTTTTATCCACAACCATCATATCAAGAGTTGCGCTACTAGAAGGTATAAAGTGTATTTTAGATAAAGACATTTTCTCTTGCGCAGTGAAAGTAAAAGTTGATAGAGAGTGTTTACGCGAAACGATGTGGGAATCAGATGCGATGACTTATGAAACCAATACCCCTTCCATGCAATTTTGATAAATTTTTCACAGTTTTTTTTCCTCCAAATTTACTACTCAATATCATCGTTCAAGTGCATCTTTTCAGTGACGCACGCAAGTTTCAGCTTAGCAGCGTATCGCCCTTGGGTCAAGTTATAAGAATCGATGTGCTAAAACAAACAACTGTTATCAGTTAAAGTATGTACCCGTAACAATAATCTAACATCGTGGGTAGCCTTCGACATTATGTCTCATCCAACACACCAAGCTTCAGTGATAATACTTGTCTATCGGTAGGTTGAACCGTACCCCAAGTCAACCGTACGATTCGATCTCGAACTTGCATCACATACAGATACGTAACAGCTGCATTGCTGCAGCTCCGCTTCTCAAACGAAACTTCACTTTATGGCAAGGTCGTTCATAATGCTATAACTGCTTCTCACCTGTCTGTTCGCTAGACTCGTGCGGTCCGTTACCGGTACAATAGAGTTTTGCGATGAGTCACTTCTATACCTGTGAAACGATGGCGTTAGCTTGACATCATACCTATAGCGAACTATTTGTCGCTTCTTTAAACCAAAGTTGCGGTACTGAAAACGAAAATTGAAAAGTTTAATTCAATTATCCACCAACATGCAACAAATTGCACAAGGTAACATGCGACTTAAATCCATTTTGTACTATATGCATTAGTGCGAGTTGCGCAACAACACCAAACTGTTGGAACGTTACACGCTTTGTGTTCAAATCGTGTTTTGCATCCTTTGGCTGAATGACTAATTTTACTTTGCACTGTTTATCATGCTCAGCAAGAGTACGCTCATGCCGAACAGCTCGGGCCGACACATTTCTGATAAAAGAGTGGTGACCTACCGATAAGGGTAGAAAGGCCGGAAAATCAGCAATAAGAGCGAATCTTTGTTTCCGATTGTCTAAGTTATACTCATTGTATGGGACAAAAAGGCATGACATGATAGTTTTGTATAGGTTTTAAATAAATTATGCTTTTATGTTTTTGTATTCATCGGTTTTCCATTAATTAATAATATTTCCTTTCTTCCGTAGCGCACTGGATGATCTGAAAAGGCGGTGGGAAGAAGCCAAACACTGCCGGAACAGGCGTAGTGGTCACTAAATACCAAAGCAATAATAAGCAAAATCAAAATCATAGCATAAGCAACTACTACACAATGTGTTCACCATGTACAGACTTTCAAAAAAAGTTCATTTCGCTTGGATGTTCGGCCTTCCTAGTACTGCTAGCCATTATGCTGGGCGTCCTTTGGCCGTCCATGTCCGAACAGATACTTCAAAATGTAAGTAGCAGCGGAAGTGGAATAAGTGATGGTTATAGCCACTCATTACCATAATTTAACTCAGAGTTGATAAGTTAGACAAGTGAATTAATTCTTTAACTCACGCTGCATAAATAATGAAAAATATAAATTAAATATAATATAACTTGCTCGCTACAAGCAACTCACGCACTGCGATTTAACTTGCTCGTGAGGTTTAAAAACTCTTTGAGAGTTAAATGAGAAAGTTATTCATTGTGATTTAACCCTCGAAGATCTTTTAAACTCATGAGTGAGTTGCTAGTAGACACGGAGACTTAAATCAATTAGCTGAAGACTCAGACTTTTGAAGAGTTAATTGTCTCGCGAGTCGACGTTAAGTGTTAATTCGCAGATGAGTCGAAAAAAATATTGTCGAAGATTAATTTCAACGCATACACCGGAAAGATTTAACTCACACACTTGTACTGAGTCGTAATGCATATTATTAATTGAAATGTCCTTGCAGAAACTTGTTATCAAAAATGGATCAGCTAACTATGACAACTGGATCAGGACACCGATTCCCATGTACCTGGAGGTGTACTTTTTCAACTGGACCAATCCAGATGAGCTCAAGACGAATCGCAGCGCAAAGCCACACTTTGTAGAAATGGGACCGTACACGTTTTCCGAGGTCCACGAACGCGTTAATCTTGTGTGGAACGATAACTATACCGTAACGTATGAGCAGCGCAGGACGTGGCATTTTGTGCCGGAATTATCCAAGGGCACGCTGAACGACGAAGTAACGAATTTGAACGTTATCACGTTGGTAAGTCAGACAGCCATTGGTCTATTACTTCCATTCGATTAATCTGTCTCTGTCTCTCCTTTTCAGAATGCTGCCCATTTTTTGCGCAATTCAAATTCTTTGTTAAAACTACTTATTAACATGTTCCTTAAAATGGAAGGTTCGTTGCTGTGGCGAAACAAGCCAGTGGGCGAGCTACTGTTTCAAGGCGTTAAAGATCCACTGCTAGATCTGCTGAAGACAATCAACAGTTCGGAGCTAAACATACCGTTCGACAAATTTGGCTGGTTTGTCGGGCGCAACCTGTCCGACACATTCGACGGCACGTTCACGATGAAAACGGGTGCGGACGGACTGGAAGGTATGGGCTTTCTGACCCAATGGAACGGTTCACCGCACACGGGCATGTACCGGGGCAAGTGTGGCGAAGTGTACGGCACGTCGGGTGAACTGTGGCCAGCAACTAGCACCGTACCACCGAACATTACACTCTTCCCGTCAGACGTTTGCCGTTCGATTACACTGCAAGGCACGGAGCAAGTTTCACTGTACAACATTCAGGGCATGAAGTACGTCGGCGACGATCGTGTGTTTGACAATGGCGTAAAGTATCCCGAGGCAAGCTGCTGGTGCAATGCCAATCCCGCTCACTGTCCCGATCTGAAGCCGGGTGTGTTTAACGCATCTGCCTGCAAATATGGATCGCCAACGTTTGTGTCGTTTCCGCACTTTTATTTGGCCGACGAAAGCTATCAAACAGCTGTGACCGGACTGCATCCGAACAAAACGGAGCACGAGTTTTATATGGCAATCGAGCCATCGACGGGCATACCGCTGGACGTTCGTGCCCAGCTACAGATCAATGAGCACTTGCAGCCGATAGAGGGTTTTAGGTATGGAAATCACCACTGTTGTTAATCAGCGGTGAATCACAACCAATTGATGTATCTTTTTGTTACTGTACTCCCAGCTTCTACGAGCATGTACCGGACGCGATGATACCGATGATATGGTTCCGACAGCGTGCAACTCTCACGCAAGAGCTTGCGGAACAGGCTAAGGTATGGTGGCACGGATTAACAACGTCAATTTGTTCTGTTACTATTTTTATGTTTTTTTTTTCTATTACAGCTTGCGCTGGCACTGCCATCGCTTGGAATCTACATAGCGGTTTTCTTCGGTTCAATCGGTGTTATTTTGGTGTTTGTGTTCCTGTTATGCAGCATCAAAAAATGGTCACAAAACGCGGAACCAGTTCCGTACGAAGAGCTACAAAATTAAGGCATTGCAATGGTCTTGCAAATGTGCAACAGAAATATCCTGCAAAGTGCCTTAAAGTGATACCAATATTGGCAATCCCAAAGAAGAGGAATACAAAGACATTTTAGAATTTTGTATTATGTTTTTTTCCCGTTAGCTACGTGAATTTAATACTCTTTTATTTTCAAATCACGGTTTGTTTTTACAACTCTATTCTTGCCCTTCCTGGTTACTCAGTGCTTAAGAAATGTCTGTGCCAAAGGTACATCATCAAACAATTCTACGGACAAAACAAATTGGTTTCGATTCCGTCTGATTTAGTGTTAGATGATATTCTGGTTAGGCTTAGGTTTGTAAAATTGCTCAATCAAAAGCACCTTTTCTTACCGATCGGATTTCTTTGCTGTGTAAAACAGACTGAAAACGTGTAAAATTAAGTGATTTACATTATCATAAAGACAATAGATCAAGAAAGGGATACAATAGTGTCTAGTGTTTTCGTAGACTAGTTTTGTATATTTACAGGAATGTTCATAAGAAGGGTATTTTACTTGGTGAATGTGAGTTTTTTCTGTATGATTGTTAGTGAAAAACATTTTAAGTAAGATAAAACGGTATATTTATAAGTCTTAAGAAACGTGGATTCCAAATTTTGGGTAAATAAAATTAAGTAAACCTAAAAAGACATAAGTGTTCAAGGATCAATTTTGTGTAAGGATTCTCTCAAAGGGATTTTTCTCTATAAGTGGAAAGCTGTATGATTCCGTGCTAGTTTCACCTAGAATCGAAGAAACGCAAAAAGCTATCCATCGGTTGAATAACAATAAAGCACCCGGAACCGACGGAAATACGGCTGAACTGATAAAGAAACGGGGGTGCAATATTAGAAAGCCAAATTCATCCAACTGTGACTGAGGTATGGAATGGCATATCGATGCCCTGCGACTGGAATCTCGACATCATCCATCCCATATACAAGAAGGGAGATAAGTTGGACGGCAACAACTACAGGGGTATTACGGTGTTGCATCTGCCTCTAAATATTTTCCCTGATCCTACAGGATCGACTTGCCCCATAAGTCGAATCGATAGTTGTACACAATCAAAGAGGATTCCGAAACGGAAAATCGACCACTGATCAGATCTTCAAAATGCGGCAAATCTTGGAGAAGATAGCAGAACAGCAGATGAACACGTCCCATCTCTTCATAGATTTTAAAGCCGCATATGACAGCATAGCCAGGGTAAAACTTTCCGGCGCAATGAGCTCTTTTGGAATCCCGGTCAAATTGATCAGGCTATCAAGAATGACCATAACCAACGTCACATGCCAAGTGAAGGTGGATGGAAAACTCGCAGGATCCTTTGCTACCACCAAGGGTCTGCGCCAGGAAGCATTTCACTTCACAACACCTGTCGCGACGGACAAAGCTGGGACTATATCGCACCTTTATATAGTACCAGTACTCGCGTATGCCTCTGAGACATGGACTCTGTCCAAATCTGACCAAACTCTAGTAGCCACGTTCGAGAGGAAGATACTCAGAAGGACTGTTGGCCCCATACGTGAGGAGGGACAATGGAGGAGCTAATATAACGACGAGCTGTACGAGTTGTACAACGACCTTACTGTTGTACAGCGGATTAAGCTCGCCCAACTCCGGTGGGCTGGCCATGTTATACGCATGAACCCGGACGACCCAGTCCGTAAAGTCCTCTTAGACGGTCCAAATGAGCAGAGAAAGCGTGGAAGACCCAAGCTGAGGTGGGAATCAAGGCCAGGGTAATGGATTGGCTGGCGACGGCGCGAGACCGTGAGCGGTTTCGGAGTTTGTTGCAGCAGGCCAAGACCGCGAAGCGGTTGTAGCGCCCGATAAGTAAGTAAGTAGAAACTTTAAAGATATGAATCTAGAAAAAAATTGAATCTCAGGATTAGAACACTCTCATCATACGACTAATGTTTACTGAAAATTCCAATCATACGTTCGTAATCTCAAACATGTTTTTGAAAAAGCTTAGTAGTCATCTTTTTTTCGCTTATAGTTTTGGACAGTCCAGTGTTGGGATCGACTTTAACATGACAAGGTCGGGATTCTTGTTCCATTCTGACAATATCCCCGTAGAGTCCTACTGCCCCTTAAAGTCGAAGCGCAAGAATACATTCGAAGTATCATAGAGTGTTTCGAATAGTTTTTTTTGTTCTGCAAGATCATCTGCAAACTATTCTGCTGAAGCATTCTGGTTAGCTATTGCAGGCCAATGTCTGTCCCAGCTTCAGTTTGAGGAGTAAATACTTGATACAAATTCCGTTTTTTGGATTGAGTTGGCTACTTTTGTAACGTATTTGCTTTTGTGCAGAGTCGGCAGTCGCGATTTTTATTCTTAATAAAATAGTTGGACTTTCTAATAGTTATTTTGAATAAAACAAACGACCCCCCAGACCATCAAACATCTAAGTTGTTCGTCTGAAGTTGAAGAAGCAACTCGTTGTTTGTAGCACTCTGCCTTGTATAGCTAATTTCTAACCTCGTGAGAAATTCTCCCGAGCTCAACCTTTACTAGGGGGGAACGGTGCGGAAACAACTTTCAAGTCCCGTCTTGTTTAGACTGCAGTCGTTTTCTCAAATGAAATTGAATAAAAATAAATACTAAGTATTTTAAAATTGTTAAAATCTTTTATAAGAAAAAAAAATTGTTTGATGGATCAGAAGAAATTTTATGGAATGAAATGATTATTACATTTTTCAAAATCATTCCAGATTTAAGATGCGTGAAAGAATGACGAACCACGTCACGAGTCATTTCATTCATTCATTTCAAAACACAAGATTGACGAAATCACAAGATTTAAGTATCGCTACATTCAGTCGCAATTATCATTCGCATTTTCATTTATGCAAATCGCATTTATCATTCGCAAGTTTTATTAACCTTTTCATTAGAGATTCAGTTCGTTCTTTAACTTTTACGTCTTACTACATGTTTTCTTTTTGGTCATATTATTTTGAACGATCCTCTCATTTCCAAACTATTTTGCAACTTGTTTGACCTGATTTGAATGTGGTTCGATTACATTCCCGCATCATAGAAATATGTAGAAATATATTTTCAAGTGCACCAAATCCAATCAGCACCTTCGACGTACGGTCGGTACCAAAGCATTCGTTTGTCAACTGTTACGAGTTACACTTCTCCAAAGCACACAATTATTAAAGTTCACGGTCAGCGCTTACGAGCAAAGCAACTACACGCTGTTGCATTGCTGTTGCAAATCATCTTTGTCCTTTGCAGACTTGCGTAAAGCCTGTCAACCGGGAAACCCTACTCTTGCCAATCACGAAGCACCCGACCGACATCTTCTTCCGCCTTAAAGACAGTCACGAAGCAGCGCAGCACAATTTCATCCAACACATCGGTACAGTCTGGCGGTTGGCCACTCGGTCACGTGTTTCCACCAAACGTGGAGCAGTTCTATGCACACAGGCAAGGAATCGATCTGATCACATTACCTTAATTGGAGAGGGAGCGAATCTTTACCATCCCGACTAATCCAATGCCCCTTGCAGCTAAAGTTTATTTGAAAACTTCATTAGAAAAACAGGAGCCCAAATCGGTCGTAAACGTGTCAATAAATGGCACGATACGTCCTATACCATTTTGAGACGGCACGTTGTCCTCGTCATGTTACGAAACACCAAGCGCCTCCATCGTCTTGCATCAAACTCTTGCGCTAATCTAAGGCGTATACTTTAATTCATAGGTTTTGTGGAATAAGCAATTTATTTTGAAAATTATTTAAGTGTTTACAATTAAAGTGCTCAATTATTTGCAAAAATAAAATTTTAAAAGGCCTATTGCTTTCATAGGCAGCTTCAAATGTATTGTTTTTATTAAAGTTGTTATTAAAATATCTAAGAACAAAAAAAGTAAACCATTTGGTCCCTTATATTTGATGTTGATGATGAGCCCAAATATCTCAATCACATGCTTTGCACCAAAACAAAAACCTTGGCACGTGCTGTTTACTTCCAAAAGTCTACTACGAATGCCACGAGTGTCCGCGGCACATTTCATCCATGTACTCAGGCGTACCAGAGCCTCGCAACATGTCCAGCGAAACAGGGAGAACAAATAAGTGGACTTCCACCAAAAACGTAAGAAACATGTCTTGTAGGTGGCCTCGTGCCGGAACGAAAACAAGCGGACACCACACCAATCTATGGTGTGGTCCTTCATAACTGAACCGGCCGGTAAGGGATGGGCAGTAGTAGCGGTGCCTAAGAACCACAACGAGCACACGACACACGTATTGAACGATTATGCCGAACCAGCAACAAAGGACAACAGGTACGAATAACGGTGACCGATCGATGAACGCATGTCAAACCCCAACCTGACTAGCGGTGGAAGGATTCGGACCACGCGTAATTGGATCAGCAGGCATACGTTGGCGACGCAACACCCGACCAGGCAGGTAACGTGCGGCAAAGCGTATAAATGAGGCCGAACTCCCGGAATTTAATTCAGTTTGCGTTCATCAACAGGAAAGACGGTTGTGATCCTATCACTGGTGGTGACACGAATCATAAGCATTATTTCATACCCAAAACCAAAAAAAACGAAAAAATACTCCACTCCAACCAATAAAAATCGCCTACTAACGACAAGGCCTTACGAAAACAAACAACTTTAAACATCAAAGCAAGCAGTGAAAACAGTGTGATAGCTTATTGCATACTTTTTAACCGTGTTTGTGTGTGTGTGCTAGTATACCTTAGATTTTGTGTGAGTTTGTGTGTGTGTTTGTGTCAAGTTCGTGAAAAAAGAAATACATCAAGATGGTTTACAATTTCAAAGTCTTCAAGAAGTGCGCTCCTAATGGAAAGGTTACGCTGTACATGGGCAAGCGTGACTTTGTGGACCACGTTTCCGGCGTTGAACCGATCGGTGTGTATATTCAGATTGCATGTTTGGCCTTTCGAACATCCGCGGTAGGCCATCTCAAGGGATTCGTTATGCAAAAGAGACTCACTGTAATCGTCATAAAAGCATTGTGAAGGAACCATGAAAGCAACTGTTAATTAAGGATACAGGATATGTTTAGAATTCACTGGAGAATAACGTGACCCAAACTCTGTTACTTTGATCAAAATTTTAATTCAAATTATTAAGATAATCAGTGTGATGCAATAGTTGGAGCATACAGCAATTTGAAACATTTAAGTAAAGCTTGCTTGTATGTATTGTTGAATCAGTTTTGATAAAGATTAATTACCAATCTCCGAACGAATGAGGGAACAAAGAAAAAGCTTGGAGAATGATTTCAAGTTAGAATGCGCTTAAAATTTCAATTGTCTTTCATGTCAATTTTCTGTATTTCTCATCTACTAGATGGCATTGTTGTCCTGGACGATGAGTACGTTCGCGAAAACCGTAAGGTGTTTGGTCAAATTGTCTGCAGCTTCCGCTACGGTCGCGAAGAGGATGAGGTGATGGGACTGAACTTCCAGAAGGAGTTATGTCTCGCCTCGGAACAGATCTATCCACGCCCGGAAAAGTCGGACAAGGAGCAGACGAAGCTGCAGGAGCGACTGCTGAAGAAACTGGGCTCCAACGCCATCCCGTTCACGTTCAACATCTCACCGAATGCGCCTTCATCGGTTACGCTGCAGCAGGGCGAGGATGACAATGGTGACCCGTGCGGTGTGTCGTACTACGTGAAGATCTTCGCCGGTGACTCGGAAACCGATCGCACGCACCGGCGCAGCACCGTAACGCTCGGCATTCGCAAGATCCAGTTTGCCCCGACCAAGCAGGGCCAGCAGCCGTGCACGGTGGTGCGTAAGGACTTTATGCTAAGCCCGGGAGAGCTGGAGCTGGAGGTTACCTTGGACAAGCAGTTGTATCTGCACGGAGAGCGAATAGGCGTCAACATCTGTATCCGCAACAATTCGAACAAAATGGTCAAGAAGATAAAGGCCATGGTTCAGCAGGGCGTGGATGTGGTCCTGTTCCAGAACGGTAGCTATCGCAACACAGTCGCTTCGCTGGAGACTAGCGAGGGATGTCCGATTCAGCCCGGTTCGAGCCTGCAGAAGGTGATGTACCTGACACCGCTGCTGTCTTCTAACAAGCAACGACGTGGCGTCGCCCTCGATGGTCAGATCAAGCGTCAAGATCAGTGCTTGGCTTCGACTACCCTGTAAGAAGTGTTAAGAACCCACTTTTTTAGTTTTTAGATCTAACATGGAGTACACGTTTCCTATTTGTAGCTTGGCCCAACCCGACCAGCGAGATGCTTTCGGTATCATCATTTCATACGCCGTAAAGGTAAAGCTTTTCCTCGGTGCCCTCGGTGGTGAGCTATCGGCCGAACTTCCATTTGTGCTTATGCATCCTAAGGTAAGTGATGCATGTTGTTGTAGATTAACAAAAACTGCAATAATTTCTTACGATCCTTTTCTATCGCAAACAACCTTCGCCAAACAAATACAGCCCGGTACCAAGGCTAAGGTCATTCACGCAGACAGCCAGGCCGACGTGGAAACTTTCCGACAGGATACCGTTGACCAGCAGGCCTCGGTGGACTTTGATTAAACGCAAATCACTTGGACAAAGCTACAACCCACGGGCACGGACTACACGACGACGAACCACTATTAAGTATCTACAAAGCAAGAACAAGGAAACATAAAAAAATGGATCAAACAACCGAACGCAAACGACCAACGACGAAACGATCAATTACTTCCCCGTCTTTTAATCCTAAGCAATAGAACAAAGGGAGAGAAAGATGATGTGAAAGCTATTGAGTAACGATTAACAAAATGAAGACGTCTACGGAGAAAAGATTGCTTCTACAACAGAATATGGTCTGGATCATGATCCGGATCGCCTTCCATCCTGCCTACAATGTACTGACAATGACAAAATTTACAAAACCGTCTTCTCCGCTATCTTTAACCAATTGGGCACTATGGTTTAGTTTTCATAGAATCCTTCTTAGCGCAAGGAATCTATTGAAATTCAGTGTTTTACTGTTATTGAACGTTGTTGAACGAGTTATGTACATCATATGATTGAATAAAACGAAACAAAAGGAAGAACATTGGATTGAAAATATTAAAATATGCTTTGTTGATTTTGAGAGCGTGATTCACGATCACGGCATAAGCTGCAGTGACTCCAAAAAGTATTCGTCCACGCGAGTATTTGACACAAAAAAGTCAATTGCAGACATTTTAGACAAAATTTGTGCGAGAAGGAGAATTTCTCGCGCACAGTTTTTTTATCGTTTTTTGTCTTTCCCTATCGGTACTGTTATTGAAATAAATTATTTTATAAGAGGCTCAAAAACACAGCTTCATGGTGAACCAGGCCCTGTCTGGGGTAATATTCCCAAAATTCCTCCAAACAGCAGAAGCGGACAAGTTCATAGCTGGATGGATTCAGATGGTAGATTAGGAGAACAATTGTTTTTGGTTATTAGTTTTTCAGGTGGTTCTGTTCAAATAAAAAAAAAATCCTTATTGATAAAAGTCTTAAAAACAACGCGGGAGATATTGGACCATGCAAACCAATCGACAATATAGCCACGAGATCAAGCTGCACTTAGTTCTGTAAAAGGGTTGGATCCGACGCCTCTAGAAGGCTACTATAGGCTCTCCTTCTCAACTCCTACTCAATACGTCCACGTCGTGCAGAACGGTAACTTGT
>KB671988.1:0-31287 GCA_000349105.1 Anopheles epiroticus | reverse complement strand
GACTGTGCTAACTTCCGAGCCATCACAGTCCTGAATGCTGCCTACAAGATCCTGTCCCGTATACTCTTCTCTTCTTGTAAAATTTAGAGCATCGTTTTTTTAAATCCCTGTACACTTGTCTAGTGCGCTCTGTTCGAAAATTTATCGGTGTTGAGTGATTTCTCCAAGCAGTTTTACTGTCCAAGTTATTGACTATTTGGGGAAAACTCTTCATATCCTTTTAAGATTTTGGCTTTTCATGTCTCAAAGTTTGCCGATCGCTGCCGTTATCGACACGAAACAGAATGCCATCGGTACGGGGTAACATCAGCTTACAAAAAGTTCCCCGAAAATGTTCGTCGCAATCCAAGGTCTGTGGATACAAACATGCTCCCGTACGTTTGAATTTTTATTCCATTTGCGGCAATGAGATGGTTCTTTGATTTTATCCATTAAAGATCTGGGTACTTTTAAAACATCGGGACCTATATCGATTAGGAATCGAATGCCCGAAGATATGTCTAATAATTGTAGACAGAGCTTGTTTGCCATCCGCTTACCTCGCCGATTTCCGATAAACGGGAACTTAGTTTTTGGTTGATGGTACTAGCAAGGACTGCGACATCACCGCGCCCGATTTCCGTACTATTTATCTCAAATGATACTAGCAAACGTTGTTTTCATCGGATCGATTTTGGGAGCTGGAACGCGTTCCTGCTTATTCAGGGTACTGAATTTTCATTTATTGCATCTCTGCTGTCGGGTTGGCAACTTAATAGGCCAAACGTTCTCGCGAATCCGATTCGATGGAAATAACAGTAGCCGGAGATAAGAGTAGCCGGATCTACGCTTCAGATCCAAGTACCATTTCCATTCTTGCTTACCTTGTCAGTGCAAATTGCGAGATGAGACGTTCCTTAATAGCGCCGATTTGGTTAATTTTAGCAACATTTTGATGAAATTTAGTTTCCTCTTTATTACCTTCGGCTAGCACAAACTGAGATTTTGCTTACGCAAATCACATCGTCGGATCAACTGTTCAAAAATCCGTCAGTTTCACGGTTACAGTTGCAGTAACAACGGACGCATCGGTACGACAGGAGTCTTGGTAGACATTTTGAGTTTGAGTAAATCTACGATTTACGACGATTTACAATACGAAAATCACATCGCGGCCACCAATGTGGGAGCGTATTAATAACGCCGTTTAACGTTGGAAAACTGGTTAAAGACTAACTCTTCATTTGTCCGCTTATATTAAAACAGGGTTACTTCGATTGGTGATTGCGATGAGTAACCTATCGCAGCAGCTACGAAAATTTCGGCGTTTCCGATTTTTTCTGTATTCCCTGAAAATCCAACCCCAACAAGCACTGACTGTGAGCAATACGGCCTGGCCGTTACTACAGAATAAAAAAACTGTGAAGTGCGATACTTCCAATTTGTAAAAGCAAACATGGCACCGTACCACATGGTAGTTTGAGCTTAGAACTTTGTGATTCTTCTTCTTCTTAGGTGGCACAACAACCCCTTTGGGGTCAAGGGCTAACCAGAACGCTATTGTACTTTGGCTCTTTCTGTGACTGAGTGTACCCATCCATATCAAGATTGTTATTCCTGCGAATAGGGGGCGCGGCAGCGATCCGAATAAGATTCGTACCGACGACAGCCCTTTTGACAGGCCTTCCCCGTTACCACTAGACCACCGAGCCGGACCAATCATTTCAAAGAACTGTAAAATAAGATTTAAATTCTTGTATCCCAGGGTTAATAGTTTTCCGATTCGGGCACTTTTTATAGATATAGAGTAATGATAAGAATAGTAATTTTCTTTAATATGCCGTTCATACTTACCCCATTGGAAATTCAAGAGTTTTCCACCACTACTGTTGACCGATTCGTACCGGCAGTGCGGTGATCTAGTACTCACCCCACCAATGCTATTGGTCCATCTGATCGGTGTAATTATTATCGTTTGGTTGCAGGTGTCATTTCGGCATTCTCTCCTACGCTGCATACCTTTGTAAAAACGTAAACTACACACTTTTTTCTAGATTTCATGGACCTTACCTTTATTACGATGTGACTTAGTTTTCCGTTCACCTCTTCTTCTCGATATACAATATTCTCTCATCCTTCCGCGCCCCTTGTGTTTTAACCTTGCATACATTCCTAGTTCACTCGGTTCCAGTCTGTGTGTCTGTGTGTCATTCAGATGAGGAGGGGGTGAGGGTATATTGATCTAAAACGACCCATCCGGTATATTTTATTCGTTATAAGGGGAGTGCGGGATAATATGACTACTACGGTCCAAATTATTCGTCACCCTTCACAACACCACCACCCGCCTTTTCCTGCTTGCGTATCAGCTTGCGAAGAGTCTTTACTTTTATTTGCTTATTTGTTCACATTTTACGTCCACGAATATTTGCAATTATTTCCTGTTTTACTTTATTTTTATAATATTCTATGTTACTTGTATATTTTGGTATTAGGATGATTCATTTTTTTTTCATTTCTACCTTTAAACACCTCGACAAGAAGACTGTTTTGTCGGCCTTATCATTTTCCATTCCTTCAATTTGCCGCTGCCTGTCCTATTATGTTCCCTGTCTCCAATGACTTTTCTTTTATTGAATCTGATGCGTAAATCGTCCACCGACAATTCCGCCGGACAATGCAACATTGGCTTAAATTAATGCTGTCTTAACGGTATGAAGAATGTGAAGTAGCAAAGAATAGAATAACTTTATGATTTCAACGATTCTTGTTTCTTTTTTTTTCATTCCTGGAAGAGGATCGCCGTCACAATGATCCCGCGCTTGGTTTGACGGATTGTTTGCAAACACACACACACACGCACGCACATCCAATTGAGGGTTTTGTTTCCGAGTGGTGGAAGAGATTCGATTTAGCGGGGATTGTTTATAGCGAAAATTATTAGATTCTACAATTTCACTACTCCATGTGTTTTACTCTAAGGGTCGTATATAGAAACGGAGCTAGCTACCACGTTTGCTGATATCCTTCTTTTTTTATTGCTCCATTGATCAGTTTCAATTTCGAGCCTACACACCCGTCCGCATCATGATCAATACTGGCTGATCTACAGCTAGTACCAAGCGAAACCAATCACATTCGGAAGGTAAAAACGTAAAAAATTGCAAACGTTTTCAACATGTACTGTAAAATCATTGTTCCAAATACCATCAGTTGACCTTTGTTTATCCGTTTACTCCTCTGTCGCCATTGCTTCAATCACGTTGTCCATCCATCTTTCTCTCTTTGTTTCTCTCTCCCTTACCAGCTTCGTTTCCGTTGAGTGTTGTTAGGGACTAAATCTGTTTCAAAATGGCACTTTGTAGCCCATTTCTTGTATCATGCAGCACATAATACACCTTCCAGCTAAAGGCATGTCCGCGAAATTCGATTATTATAATTATTATTCTATTTTCGTACACCTATTATACTCCGCATCGTGGGGATGTGTGATGTAAGAGGATAGTAGTTTTAGCTATATGTAAAATGTCGATTAGTTTGCTCCATCCGTCCGCCGTTGTTTTTTTTTTTCTTTTTTGCTTCGAAGAAAATTAGAGCCAATTGTTCGATATTTTGCGTTCTTCTAATTGTCCCGTTCGATTCTTCTTCTTTGAACACTCTTTAGCGAATCTAAACAGATGACATTACCCAGCTGAACACCCACCCGAAGGGATCGTGATTTCTTTTGGTTTGGTGCTATATGATCGATGTATGCTAAATGGGGGAATCACATCACGATTGACTGTGGCCCACGAAGACCCAAACTCACAACCCTACACCGTGAAGTTGGTGTAAATCAAAAAGGGTTAGACTGTTTCATATGTTATGTTTTACCCAGCCCAGTCTATTTGAGTAAAAATCAGTATACCTGAAGCTCTTCATCTCGCTTCAATACAGACAGAAGTTCGCAGACGATGAGTTGCAATGTGGGACGTGAAAAGAAAATTGATAACTTTAATACACCAATTTACACTTAAACTATACGCGCGATTACGACAGCGCATTTAGACAGCAGGAGGCCGTTTTACGCAAACATCGTGAGTCAATGGATGTGTGTGCGTTTGTTTCCCGACCAAATAAGTTGCTTTTCCTCCATCAGTTATAAAAAGGAAGTATCAAAATTACTAATTCCATCACATCGTGCTACCTTGTATAAAATTATCAGACCATCGCTCACAAACGCAGTACAACTCTCTTCGCGTACACGCAAAGCTGTTTGTGTGTGTATTTGTTGTTTTTTTCATGAAAATTTGCACACTTTGCGTATTTTGTTCCGTTTTGTTCAACATGTCGCTGTTCCTGGATCACGAATCGACTATATTAGTAGGATACGAATACGTCTCTCTTTAACTTTGCGTTTAGTTGTTTAAGCAAGGAATGAATGCTAAATGCTATGAGGAAACCCTACTTCAAAGCTGAGTTCGTTATTATTTGTTTTTTTTTTCTGTACACGAATGATTATGGATATAGATACAATGCTGCCACATTGGTTTATATGCTTATGTTGGTTGCATTCAGATAAAAACGGTAAAAGGCAACCCGCCATGCCTTACGTTGCGGTGGTGGGTAAGCACGAATCAAACTAAAATGCGACGCAACAGCACCAGCATGCAATGCGATTCTTTTTCAACTAAATTCTCGAGTTTTTGTTTTTTTTTTTACTAAATGCCGCTCTGCAGCATGCTTAACCTTGATGGTGTTTACTACCACGGTGTGCTCGAATCATATCAATCAGAAACATTTAGAGTGGCCGGAATTCTGTTCTGCTGTAAGAGCACACATATTGATGTTGGGATATCCAAGCTCCTATCCATGATGTTTGATACGTTCGTCCACTGAATGCCGAAAACACCAGATGGGACGAAGCATAAACACAAAGAAAAGTTGTTGTGCCTGACGGCTGATCCATACAAATTATACAAAATACTATGCTGCTTCCTCTTCACTCGATTTATTCGTGATCTATATGCTTTTTCCGCATGTTTTCATGTAATTATTTGCTTTACTAACATTCACACAGTGTTTAGACTCTGCAAAGGGCAGAATCTACTGCTAAACAGGAACAAAATAAATGCCTATTGCCGCATATACTTTCTGATCAATACGATCCGTTACTATTGAGGACTGAAAGGTGTATGGTCTGATTATAAACATGCCACGAAAACGTCACATAATGGGTATGGATGCATAACACGGGATTTCTCGCACTCGCACTCGCACCTATAATCGCATAATGAATGGTTAAAACATATTCACCCCCCTTTGGTTGTCATTTGAACTATGTTTAAATAGCAGAATTCCTTTTAATTTAGTTTCAACGAACATGAAGCGCCTTAGGAAAAGGTCGGTTTTTGTCGTCCATTCGTGAATGCAGCATGACTTTGATGGCTCATCATCAACAGGCTCATGCGTTTGCAGAATACTAAAAATAACTTCAAATCGTCTTTGCTGACGTCAAGAGCCACGCTTGGTGATGACGGTTTTCTGATCAATCCAAAGACCACTTCTCGAATGGTGTAGAATGATTTTTTGTTTGCAAAACACGTTCAGTCAATTGTATACTGACAAAACAAAACAAAAATCTACTGTTTTACTAAAGCTTAGTTGCTTCGAAATAAATTACTACATTTATAATTATAATTATCATTACCTTGACTTCGCAATTCGAAGAGCTTCTGATTCACCGGTTTGTTGCATGTGCCGTAACTTTTGCTTCGAAATGCTTCGCCAAAGAGATCATTTGTAATAATCTCCGTGACCATGGGTTTCGATATTACAACGATATACATACGGTTGGTAAATAAACGTGTTACAAACGTGTTACACTTCGTTTAATCTTCTCCCGTGGGCACTGTTCAGTGCATGTCTAGTTTAAAATACGAGTAGTAAAATTCACAAAAAAATACACGCAAGACGTACATAAAAATGATACAAACAAATAAACCTTTTTAAACAAGCGAACATTACACGGCGTAAAATTAAAACAGAAAACTTCAATATCGTTTGGACACACCTACACGATCACGGACACAATCATGGTTTAAAACAAACCGGGAACTAACAAAACTCAGTTGAAGCTGTAAATTGCCAACCTAAACTATCCAACGCTTCACATCAAATTTTCCACTACCACACATCCACGCCTTGCACGTCTTTATAATGCTATGATCCATCATTGTCCACACCATGCATGCTTGCTTCTCCAGATGACTGTTGTATTTGCTCTTGTTCTTAGGTACCATTTGCTTTCGGCAATGGTCGAACAAGATACAGCTTTTCGCCCTGCTTGTTAGTGTAAATGGGGGCTCTTTGGTAGTGATCCACTAGTTGATCCAGTGTGTGAAATTTACGCTGCCCGATGCAGTACATGTTACCTTCGACGTGCACGCGAAAATGCTTGTTGCGTCCCGGGGCTTTTAAAGATACGGAATAATCACCCAACTGCAAAGTGTAAGATAAAACGGTGTTGCTTTAGATAATCCAATTTGCACCAGGATTATGGTAAATTTGTTGATAAATCCTTTAAAATAATTGATAAGAATGGGCATACAGAACTTACATTCGTTTCACTGTCACGAATCAGATAGTCTCCATCGTGTCCATGAGAGTTTAGCACCGTATCACATTGACTTCGAGTAATAGCACCATAGTACCAGCTTTTCCCGGTCAGATGGGGTCTTTCTGGTTGCTGAGAATTGTTGTTGTTACTGTTGTTCGTGTTGGAGTTGTTGTTGTTCGATTGCGCATCATTAGGTCGTCGATCCAGTGAATCCGGGCCGCTACCATTGCTCCGGAATGGCTGTGCCAAGTATTCGGACAGTTCCTGTAAATAGTTGCGCGGCACGAGCCCTATCTGACCATTATTATTTCGTGCTTTATACCTGCAAATAAGCAAACCAGTCATTAGTTTTTTTTATTTTTTTATTCAGTAGTAACAGCCAGGCCTTTTCTAAGTCTCTATTTTCTTTTTATAAGTTTCTAAGGGGGGGGGGGGGACTAAGTCATTAGTTATTATCTTTGAATCTATTTAATAACCCAAAAATAGATAAAAAAAGTTTAGATATGTCCACAATCTTGAAGTACTTACCATTCAGGGTCAGCCGCTGGGCGATCCAGAATTTCCAATCGATCGCCCTTTTCAAACGACAGCTCGGTATCGTTATTTGAATTGAACGAGTATAAAGCCACAACAATATCAAGCACATTTTCTGCCATCGCGTACGTATGCAGAGTATCGTCTTCGTTCTCTTCTGTGGTGTAGTTGCTGGGAAACCAGCCGGTCGCTGATCCGCTTTGACCACGCCACCAACCATCGTTCGATTTCTCCAGTATCAGTATTCGTGTACCTTTGGTCAGCGACAGTTCATCCTGCTGCTGCGCTTGGTAGTTATACTTCACAATGGCAGTGCCTATTGGGGTGGACGCTATCGAATACAACCGGGGATTAATGAGCCAAGAGTGTAAGAAAATGTTAGTAAAATGTATATAAAACAGCCCTCGTACATTTCCCTTACCAATAGCTTCTGAAGGATCCGGTGGTAATCTTCGGCTCATAGTGGGACTATCGACCTGCCTAGAAGGGGAACAGTTGGGAAGCGTTTTACTTCCGGAACCCTTTTTAACCTTCTTCTTGAAGCTGTCAAACAGTGAGACTGATTTTTTCTCCTTCTTAACGTAGTTACTTGGCACGTAGCCCGACTGATTGCGTGTATTCTGCACTCGCCACCAGTGCTTACTGTCATCCAGCAGAAGATAACGATCGTTTTTCCTCAGATCTAGCTCCTGGGCACCTTGTGCCTCATAATCGTATTTAGCTACCACGTAGCAAACGTCATCTGAAAAGAAATGGCCCAGATATTAGTTCATTTTGCACTTCCAACGCTATTATTTTCATGTACATACCTTGCTTAATGCTACCAGCCATTATGTTCCAATTCGAATGCCTCGTTTACTAACTCTCTGTCTAGTTTTTTTTTTTTTTGTCGGGGATGTAACGAAAGATTCCAACAAATTCCTTGTTAATTTAAATGTAGACCTCTTTAAAATTAATTACTAAACAATCGAATGACGGAATAATGGAATATCTTTTGCGTTGAGGATTTCTTCTTATTTTTCTATATTCGTGATTTCAATCCGCTCCACGCAAGTGTTTTAGTTTCCTCACTTGGTAAAGTTACACCATGGATCAATGTGCCGCGATCATATTAATCATAATAATCGTTTAAAGATCTAAATATAAAGAAAGAAAAAAGCAAAAGTTAAGTTAAAAATTCAAATTTAACGCAAGAGAAAGAGACTGTATTTAAAATATCTTTAAAATGGAACTATATGCAAAGGTTGATCTGAACAAAGTTGAACGTCGCGCAGTTCAAAACACAATGGATTTTGACCTTGATTTACAATTTCTTTAAAATAAAGATTCCCCAAGCCACAACATAAGCTTGATTTTAAGACCACTACGTAAAACTTAACACAACACAATCTACCTTTTTGGGGTAACGTTTGTTAACATTCACCCACACCTTCCGGTTAACCTGGGAACGGACCCATCAACCCCCGGGGGTAACTTCACCCCAAATCTCAACGGGCGATCGTACAGGCTACGATCAATCGTTTGAAGGTCTCACTGGACCTAAGCATAAACCCGCTTGGTTACTGCTCCTCTCTGGCTTTCGCGTAAACAATGAATAAGAAAAAAAGGTTACCATAACCATTCTGAGAACCGAGTGAAGGTTGCCGTACTGATTTCCAGGGCTATACCGACCGTAGGCGCTGTTGATCACAAGTGCTTGGGGCCAACGTTGATACGACTTAAAAGCTTTATGCTCCTGCCATGCATGTTGTGTGTTACGCACAAGTAGATACAATCACTATAAGCATGCTTGGTTTATTTGTTATCAATTTTTATATTTTGAATCCAAAAATTAATTACAATACAACCAATAACAGAGGTGGGACCTATGAATGGTTTTGATTTTTTTTTTGTGAGCAATCACACTGTAATTCGTAAAGAATGAAGAAACCGGTACTTGATAGAAATGGTTAAGTGCTTAAGGACACAGCATACCAGCATACTCACGCCATGCGGTTTCACAACGTGCCGGCCATTAGTTCAAATCTTAAATAGATCGACAATGATTAGCCTGCTAATGACTAAGAGTAATCAATCAAAGCTTGTAGAGAGGCCATAAGAGGCTTCAATGTAAGTTGGCATAGTACGATCTTGGCTGATATTCAAAAATGCAAACGAAATAGTAGACGAATAGTAGTAGAATCTCTTCTAAAGTTATGTTTACAAATGTTCTGTTACTTAACATATTATCATATAAAAATACCAGTAACATTATTAGCAAGCGGTGGGTGTAAAGAGATAGTCTAGTAGAGCAATTGTTTTGAATCGAGATTAATCGAATGTTGGAAAAAATAACGATTTGAGTGTCGACATATCGGAGGAAAACGTGAAATCGTGCGTAAAGTTCGCTCGTTCGCACGCACAGCACTATAGAGAGAGCTTCTTCACGCACGCATCAAATTTTCCCTTGGTTTTCCCCTGTTAAGCGTGCAAATCAAGACCACCACGAACCACAGTAGGCCTTGCGGGGGTTTACTTGGTTTGTTTTCCTTAGCGTCGGCTGATGAAATGATAAACTGCTCCCAGACAGCGTGCACGCGCACGTTTCGGGAAAGTGTATCACGGCACCACCGTATCTCTGCATCGAATGAATTTTAAAAAATAAGAGCTTTCGAGAACCATTGTTCGTCCGGCAAAAATGATAATGCACTGCTGCGCCGTTGCATCTTCATTTACCATCGGGAAAACGTTGGGAAGGGAGGTGGGGAGTTTGGTGTGAGGGTTCCCCTTGATTCGAAAGCCCTTTCGAATCCCCGGGGTATTAAGCGTCTTTGCTACCGCAAGAAAAAGCGTTCAAACATGAAACGATGGTGAAAACAAAACAAAGGTACCCTTTCTTTGGTTGGCGATGTTTCTGGTCAGGAAGTTGTAATGGAAAACTGTCACACATCTACCCATACACTCAGTCCTTTTCACCCCTAAACGATAAGGATTCGGATAAGTGCCGTGGCAGGAATAATAACCTTAGTCTACGCACCGCACAATTGAAAGAGGCTCGAGTGTAAGTGCAAAGGACAACGTCCCAACAACAGCAGCAAAAACAGCGAGGAAAACTGTATCCGCCCATCTAACACACTCAAACAAAACGACAAACCCACACGCAAAAGGATACGTTGGAATAGCATAAAAACATCGCACGCGTAAGAACACACATGCACACACACCACTATATCCACTCCCACTTTCGCACACCTACACTCATGCGGCTGTACAGGCCGATCGGTCATCCTTTTTACTCCAAGCTACCGTCCGCTATGTCTCGTCGCTGTCGTTTTACACTTTTGCTTTTGTATGCAAACCGAATTCACACATGCACACAAACACGCACAGACACACACTTGCACATCTGCTGATGCCGTAGCCACCCTTAGCTACCAGGAAACGAATGCATTTGCTTCCGTTTTAAGCATTTTTGGACCATTTCATGACTAACTGTGTCACTAAAATCTGCTTACCAGAAGCATCCTTCACTAGCAACGATGGTTACCACCAATGCACCACCGCGACATAAGTTGCTACGTACCAATAACTCACTGCCAATTACGTTGTCGGCGATGTTTTGCACCCCTGCACCTTCACACTGCGCTGGAGTACGGGTTCTGGAACTAATTTTCTCCACGCTTTTCTTGATCACTTTACCATTACACCGATCAACACTTTCGTTAACACTTTCATTGCTACACGAATGTCGCGTTCGCGTGTGGGTACCTTCGTGCGATGCGAAGAAAGTTCCAGGGACTGCCGTGAATGATGACCGCACCGCAGAGCCAAATGTATCCGGATCTGGTGAGCAGCTTTGGCTCGTACAAGGTTCCGAACTCTGCACCACAACCAGACACAGCTGTGTCGTCTACACTCGTTCACCGCTTGGTTTCGCAGCAGCCACACCCGGGGAGTGTGTTTACCGTCGAAAATTCAAGCCCTCTGGCACGTGCAAATGCGAATTTTCCTCTGTTTTACTTCCGATATATTTTCAGTCTTTTTCTGACTACACTTCTACATCAGGCAAATCGAGCAGTTGTCCGACATCAGACGTGAAGTTTGCAAAAAAAAACAGGCTGGTTCATCGCATTTGTGTGTGCCCAAGTGCGAAACGTACGTTTGACATTTGTGAACAGAATTCCCAGCTTTACAAAATGATTCGAGTAGTTTCTGATCACTCAAGTGTGAGGCGAAAGACAAATATTAAGACAAAAATACGATTATTTACCATTTACGCTTCAAGAAATGTGCCCGAGTCAATCAGTTAATACGTTCCAACAACTTCAACGTTCGATGTTCGTCGCATAATATAAGCAGTTGTGATTAATCTTTACGCTCCTAAACTTGAAAACAATAAACTATCAGCATTTCTTATGTAAATGATTATGTCTTAGCTTCCCTATTTTTTGTATTAAAATTTTATTATGTTTTACAGTAGAACGTCGATTATCTGGGGTGTTCAGGACCGGACGAATGCCGGATAATCAATTCGATAATTGCCGGATAAACGACCCGAGTAAATATAATTAGATTTTAAGTATAAATTAATTATAAATTTTGATTTTAAGGGTATAAGTTAATTATAAATTTTGTAATGTATTTTTCAATTAAGTAGGGGTGGTAAATCACTTATATAACCATGAATATACAATAACTATCGATTTATTTGCCTTAACGCAAATTAAGGAGTGGTTCTTGTCCTTATTTGATTTAATCATATGGTCTACTTCTTCTTATTTGGGTTTGCTGGGATAATAATCTACATATTCTGTCATTGGAGATATACAATAGGGCCGTTTACACACGCGAATGTTTGCTCGCGAATGTTTGCTCCTCCATCGCAAAAAAGTGTCAAAAAACATCGGCGAATCTTTTGACCGTTTACGCAAGACGAATGTTTTGGATATCAACAAATGCCAATTAAACGCAGGAAACCAACAAGTGGTGGATTAAAAACACAATTATCCAACAAACACACAATCTCCCATAACCAACAGCCAAAATATCACGTTTAACCGTGATTTGAAACAAAATTTCTTAGTGTTTACAAAAAGATTGCAAGCAAAGATTGCAGCTATCCACCGACCGGTGGATATTTTTTTTAGCTCGAAAAAGATTGCTGCAAGGCTGCTCGATTTCCCCTACGCATGAAAAAAAGTGTGTTTGACAGCAAATTTCGAGCAGAATATGAGCTGTGTAAACGGCCCTAATCAGAGTTTTGATCATCCGTTTATAAGGGTGGAGTGGTTAACCAATGTAAATTTACATTCTCCCTGATATTTTGAAACTCTTTTTCCGTTCATTTGTCAGCCATTGTTATTTGTGTGTGTGTGTTTTTGAGTGTTCTCTTTTTTGTTCCTTAGTAAGTAAGTAATCTGTTCATATTTAACATATTCACCATATGTCAACGGACATTTTTCTTCTGGAATTTTCAAATTGTTGGGTCACGAAAAATGCGCTCCCGTTTAATCAGCCCCCGGATAAACGTTTTACTGTATTTAACAGTCCCATTCCTCCATTGGCTCACAATTGTACCAACATTGCTTTTAAGTTTTTTCAAGCAGCAGAAATTTTCAGAATAAGCTACTTTTACACCGGGCGAGAATGATTTCAGACCGATTAAGGTTTGCCGTTGAGGCTTCCATTAATTGGCTGGTTTACAAAATTTCAAGATTCTATAGCCGCAGCTATTTTGATACAAAAGTTGTCTAGACTCAAAACTAATTCTTCTCAAACTAACTCAAAATAAATTCTTCGACTGAATACGTTCGGTGTACGAGAGAATTGACCTTATCTCACGCCATACAAGCATGTTTTGTATACGTATTTTTGTATTTTTTAAAAATATGAATAACCAAAAGGCTGAATTTTTAATTCCACCAAACAAGAAGTAAATTGTTCATCAACTATCAAACATTAAACTTAAAATCATCTCTTCAAAACCATATTGTAATATTAATCAGATTTGAAAAATATTTTAATAATTTCTGGATTTTATGATGCAAAATATTCAAAGAAGAGCGACAACTACTTGCTCCGAATTTTCCGGTTCTTTTCAATACATACCCTCAACACACATTTCTTTCGCTCAAAACAAAATACCGTTTGAGGTACGTAAAGTGCATTTATAAATATTGACGATTAACAACTTTTCTTTAACAAATACCCTTGACCAGACTATCGCATTATTAGCAAGATCATCACGCAACAAGCACCTACAAAAATCTATTAAGTAGCAAATCAACAGCAAAGGAACATACTCCTTAAGGGAGGTTGGCGAAGCTTCAAAGATGTACTTCACGTGTGCAACAATCGGACGCGTTCTCTCAAGGTATCATTCCCTCTTTCGCACACGCAGCAACCGACGGCGATGATGGAACGCTAGAGGGCAAATTACAGCCCACTTGGCGTATTACCTTCCCAGCCACCTTACACCCGTATCGAATGCAGTCCACCAGTGTAGGATTTTCATCGTTCATGAATTTGTACAGAAATCCTGCCACGAAGGAATCACCGGCGCCGGTCGTGTCGATGACAAGGTTTGCCGGAATCACTGGCACAGGGTAGCACTCTGCAATGAACTTTGAGCCGGCACCATAGTATAAGCGTACGTTTCGGCAACCGTCGGTTGCGATGAGAATCTTGTTGCGATTGTGCTTTCGGTACGGTTTTATCAGTAGCCGGGCTAGTGAGTCTACGTCATCGCAACTGTAGATCTGTGCCAGAGCAATGAATTCGGCCAAATTGCCAAACACTAGGTCAGCGTGCTCCACAAGGAAACGCATCTCCGTGGTAAATTCTTGCAATATGTAGGACGCATTCAGATTCGTCACCAGCAGATTCGCCGTCCCTTTACAGTATTGCTCGTAGATGTACGTGCAAATGTGAAACTTTTCCGGAACAAAATACCCTTCGATGTAGAAGATTCGCATGTCCTCATCAATGTTGGTGTGAGCGGCCGATTTGCATACTCCAATCTTGGACTGACACCAACGTGAGCTTACAAACTCCTTCTTGAAATGTAGGGATGCGCCAATGTTTGCGTTAAGACTTCGTTTGTCGCCGCTGATGAGACACATGCAGGTTCCAGTCATTTCATCGGGTAATGTTTGTATACTGTTCGGAAAATGAAAGTTCAAAATAATGTTAAACGTCAAAGAAATGCACGTCGCGCGTTATAAGTCTGCGTTTCCAACATCTTCACCACCTACCATGTGTTTAATGCACAATCCTTCAATATTTGTTGTAATATTTGGCCATTCTCGTCCACACCAACTGCTCCACAAAAGATTATGTTTTTCTCTCCCAGTGCACGCAAAATCCGGCATGTGTTGAGTGCTGAGCCGCCAGGGTTGTAGATTGGATTTCCACAGCTAAAATCAAGATCAATGATTTAAATATGCATTACAATAACTACGCTACATAGTGTGGAGTGTTGTCATCGCTTTATGCATAGCTTTACGCAAGCCACACGCTAGTCAAGACCTTTTTTATATCCGTTACATGACATGTCTATGCGTATGAGCGTGATACAGTAGCGTACCCCAGTCATTGACCAAATACCTACGTTTCTACGGCAACGGAGACAAGGGCAGCAAGTTTGTCTGCAGAAACTTCCCTTTGATCATCGGGTTTTAGATCGAAATCATTCAGAATTTTGCCATCCTTCAGCTCCACACTGATATCCAGCAGAATGTTACCAAATGCGACTAACCGCGGGCAGCGATCACTAATGTGAGAGGTATTTGCGAGGAAAACATTGTATTAATTTGCGATTCGACATGTTTCTTCCTGTTTGCACATGGTACATGTTTAACCGATGTAAGGACAACAAATGCACCTACTTGCGAAATACTGACTTCACTTACCAGCTTGTGATGGAGAGATCATCGTTTTCGTTAGTCATGTTGGCAAGTGTATCTACTGGAGCTATCCACTATGTTTACGATTGTGTTGATCGTTCCAACGTCGAACTGCCCTAATATATATATGTTGCAATGTTACATTCACCGTACGCTAAAATGCACATGCACGAACGGACTTCGCAAGGACGTTTGTGTCAAAATTAGTCACCGCGAGTCTCTCGTGCCTTCTTCCCCTACAACCATCGATAACTTTTCAAACCGGTTACGCGACCGGTTATGCCACGCAAGTATGCACAATTCCACCGTGTACAGTAAATGGCAAGCACTTCTGGATGGCTTTTAACATAGTTTTACGCACGCACAGATTAACTAATGGAGCAGATAAAATATTTATGCACGAAATTTTAAAGCTCTAAAATGGTTGCTGATTGCGTGTGTTTGTGTTTATTTGTTGTCAGTTCGGCTCTGGTTCGCGTTGTCAAACAGTGTGGAAGGTATAGATTGTATGATTGAAAACTTCAAACTAGCTTCTGAGAGACACAAATCATGAGAAAATCCAAATGCAGTTTTCTTTTTTCGATTTATTAGCACAACCGTGAAATATTGTGTGCAAAATTGATAATGTTTTTATTACCAACTTCATTTTGTATAGTTTGCGAGCATTTTTTAAGATCCGGAAATTTTATATGAGCGAAAGGATTTAATCGATTTTAGAGATTTTTCGATGAAGCCATTCTGTTCTTCTCTTTCTCACACATAACGGTAGACATTCGGCAAACACATCCTCTCAAGTAACTATGGGCTGTGGAAAACCTTGATGGTCTAAATTTGCACCCCGATGACAGAAGAGACTGCTGATTGGCAATGCAATAGGCAAAAAAAGAAACAGAGAATTCCATTACGGCATCGCCAAAGAAGTAGGCATGTCAAACTGCCTGTGACAGATAAAAGCACGGTCGGAAGAATATGTACTCGGAGAAATTTGCAGCATTGGTGAAAAGTGAAACAATTTAACGACTTGTACTTTGGTCCCGCAGTGGCTACCCAAGGTAATGGTGCCCGAATTAATATCGGCAAATTATCATCGGCAGCAGTGTGTGCGAGTGCGTGTGTATGCGGGCCGCAAGGTTACCGCTAAAGGGATCGCGTGTAGGATTTCAGGATATATAGCACACGCGCGCCTGATAAAGAAAGGGATCGAAAATGTGCGGCACAATTGTGTGAGAAGGCGGTAGAGCGGGCTAGAGCACGCAGGCAAAAGTGAGATACACTGGCGCAAGGATAACGCGACGGAGATGGAGTTTTGATGTTGAAGCCCACGGTATAAGGCTTGCCTGTGCGTACGCGAAAAAGAGAAAGGAGACGGATTCGAGTTTGCTGGGCAGAGTTTGATTACCACGGAGGGCGAAGCGCGAGAAGCGAAGCGAAAAAAAGTGGTGGCTCGGGCTCTGAAATTACATAAAACAGAATCGAGTTCAAATCGGTCGTGTATCGTAAAAAAGGTACATTTTCACGGCGCACAGCGCTGTCCGGGTGTGTGGGGAGTATGCGCGTGAGGAAAGAAAATCTTTTACACGCGGTTGTGACACGGACACGGGGTGCGTACGGGGTTTTCTATTCACCTAGTCGGTAGAAGTAACCCGTTCTTGCATAGCTATGACGATAGAGGGAGTGTGGTTTTGGCCAAGCTGCTGTGGGATGGCCGCTAATTCTCAGTGCGGTATGCTACACGCTATGGGAGGAGTGCGAAAAATGGTGTCTTTTTCTGCGTAATGTGATGAACGAAGAAAAGTTGTCGTTAGTAGGCGATGCCACCCTTGAAAAGGGAAAAGCTCTTGCTCCGAACCGATCGCTGAGTTTTAAGAAATAGAGCCTGTCGAGTGTAATGACAGTCACGATGGTGATGGAATAGGGGAGCACGTTTGCAAGCTCGCATCGGTTTGCAGTAATGGTTCTGTTCGTGTGAGTCGTGGAAATACTCAAAACCCAATCACATTGCTAAAAAATTCAACTCCAAAGGTGAAAAAGCATCTGCATTCCTGTGTATGTGCGTGTGCGCGTGTTAGTGTGTGTGTGCTCGTGTCCCTGGAGCGTGTGCTTGAGTGTGGCCTGAAAGGCTGGAGTGTATCATTGTCACAGGACTCTTTGACCTGGGCCCTAAAACTGCCCAATTAAATATATAGTATCGGAATTTGTGGTGACTTTTGTTCGCTTGAGCAAGGCAGGAGAAGGGCATTTGGCTCGACTGAAGCCTGTGTGATGTGGACGTGAAATTGGTTTCGCCTGACACGGTATAGCGCCTACTGCCGCAAGCATCTTATGCGTATGATTATGTATGGCTGCAGACTGCCATCGAGATTGAAAGAGAGAGAGATGGTTAACCGAGATACACGGCACGGTAAAGGAGTGAGGGAGCTAGTGAAAGTCTAGAAGAGTGGAGGACAGAAAGAGGGAGGACTAAAAAGAGGAGATCAAAAGAGCATGTGGATCAGTGTGTTTGCGCCAAAGAAAAAACCCTAGATGAAACAATGAATAAACAAGAGGGAGAAAGAGAGAGCCATAAGGAAGGAAGAAAAGAAAGGGAAGGAGCAAGAGCATGGCTTACTCTTTACAGCAGGAAAATGTGTGTATTACGTTACGAAGATCCGCGAGGTTGAGTTTTCATTTCGAGAGATAAACACTTACGCACCTACCTACAGGGATTTACTACACCACGTACACCACGTTCCTAATGATTTCTGATGACATCCCCTTATGCATGGTCCAGTTTCGGCTAAGCGTATCGGTTTCAACAGCACTTGTTCCCACAAATCAATACCTCTTTTGAGAAGGAAAATCCTCGGAACGCAATGCACTAGAGAATAATGCAAATTGAAATTGGCAAAGAACCGTAATCACCCGCAGAATGGAAGGAAACCTCAGGAACACATCCACTGAAGGATGCTGAGTCGTACTGTCGTGTGCGAACGAAATTGAATTGTGCCGCCCCTGGCGCACGGTATGATTTTTTTTGTACGAATAACATATGTTGATAAGGATCTGTAATTGAAATACATACAGTGAAACTTGAATATGAGCTAACTCAAGTAAAAAATCTTGCTTGTGCCCTGTATCCCGCAGATAGGTACTGATTTGATTTTTTGAAGTTTTTTTTTTATATAAAGAAAAGGCCTTGATTTTTTGGACAAACAAAGGGTCGTTTGTGCCGTTGTAATACATTTTTAAGCTTAATCATGTTCATGTGAAAGCATTTTGACCACTATTCCTTTTTAAGTGTAACAAAATATGTATAAGAAAGAGTATTTTTTATATTGTAGTATAAAAATCTCGCTTGGACGATCTTTGACTCCTTAAGTTAGATTATTCTCGTACTTCTACTTCTCTTACGTTTTGGATCCACCCCAAAATGATATTGAACCGGTAGACTCTCTTGTAAAGTTTTTATTTTTTAATAAGCGCAAACAATAACTTAAAAGTGCCATACGTGTTACAGATAGTTTCGAAACTTTTTACAGTCGAAAAGTAACGTAGGTTAGTTGATCATTCTTCCAAAGCTATCTGAAATTAAAAAAAAAATGAATGCCACATGTGAACGTGGCAGAATGTACGCAAAATATAGAACACTTTCACTTGTATGTGCAGAGTTATGTGAAACATAATTCTTCCCCTGTTCCTGGGTCATTTTTTTGCTTAGCGTTGTTTAACAGGGCCAGTGGCTTTCCTTAGGGTTCCTATAATTATTCGCGCTTTCGATTGCCTGCGCTGCCGTGCGTTGAATAAAACGTGTTAGTAGTTTGTAAAAATCACGCAAGGGGCAGCATTTCAATACATAACGTAACGCGTGTGTGCCTTCGTGTGTCATGTGGTGCGTGACACCGGCCTCGAGAACGAATCTGCTTACGATACCGGTAGGCCAAAAGGCCCCAAATCCCCCCTTCTTTCCCCTATGTATTTTGGGGAAGCAAGGTAGCGAATATTGTAGGGAAAACTTTAGGGGATTGGTCGAAGCATTATATCCTCAGGATAAGCGCAGGTGGAACTCCCTTGTGTAAGATCGAACAAAACATGTGGATCCGCCGAATATAGACAGAGGTCACACTACTCAGATACTGAGATATTAGGCAATGGATTGAGCTGTTTCCCTTACCACACTGGACACAAGATACTTCCGTCAACGTATTACCAAGCCTTCAAAAGTTTGGAACCACATGTGTGTACATTTGCGCGCGGTGTAGTCAATGTGTAACGCACACTCCGCACAAAACGAATCTTCTTGGTGCCGCAATAAAAAGTGAGACTTTGCCACAAAAAGGAGGAATAGGAAAATGATGATTTTGGTGACACGAGTTCTTGTTTCTTATTTCAATTCTTGTTCTTTACTTGTTTTTGTTGTTTTGTATTTATCAATTTACAAGAAAACTAAAAAAACAATGTATTGATCTACAACAATTGTTACTGTAATACTGCCTTTTAACGTGTTTTTTCTTCTTCAAAATGTTTCACTAATCTGAATTATTCTACCAGCAGTCTCGGTTGCGCCAAGAGTAGTGTGATGCGTGATAGTGAGTAAAGAGCAAGGATAAGTCGTGGAAAGAGGCAGCATTGGCACAAAATGTGCAGCAGCTAGTGGAGCAGAAATTGGGCAGAAGTGTTGTGTGTGTGTGTGTGTGTATGTGTGGAGTGTGGCATCGGAAGAGCGATAAGCGATCTGTGTGCCCGTGTAACAGGAAAATGTAAAACACACATCACGCGCGTGTGTTTCGTGCATTAGTGGTTTGTGGTTCATCAGGTCATCACCGACAAATTTACGTGGCAACAGCAATACAGCATTGAGCGCGAATAAGCTCAACCGATACCCAGCCGGCTTCGTTTTCTCGCTCTGTCACTCCCCAACACGGGTTCGCATCCCAGTCCCTGTTATCAGTTGTGACCGAAAATATAAAAAAAATCTTCTGGCAAGGAAGGCAACCATCACGTGTGTTGCAAGGTGCAGTGTTTGTTCGTGTTGCGTGTCCTGTGCGTGTGCGGCTGTCTGTCGATTGGTACAGTGTACGCGTGTGTGAGTGTGTAGTATAGTTTGTCGGTAGTTGCCATTTCCTGCCTCAAAACGGATCATCCTCGCAAACGGGGTAGCCCTCCTTCATCGGTCACCGACGAGTCCTCGTCGTCGTTACTTTTGTCAGCGTCCGCCGGGGGCCGGGGAGGAGGAGCAGGAGGAGGAGGAGGTGCTGCTGCTAGAGCAAGCGGAAGTGGTGGTGGTGGTGGTGGTGGTAGTAAAGCAAGTGCAAGTGCCGCAAGAGCGACAGCATCAGCGGGCGGTGCTGCAGTTGCAGAAGGTGGTGGCACTGCCAAAGGAAGAAAAGGGAGTGCAGCGGCAGGCGGTGGTGGTGGTGGTGGTGGTGGTTGTGCTAGTAGTAGTAGTGCTGGAGGTGCTACCGCTGCTGGTGGCGGAAGTGTTGGTGGCGTCGGCGACGCAGATCGGAGCAGTGGTGGCGGTAGTTCGGCGGCCAGTCATCGGCACCAATCCGGATACCATCGTCATCTGCAGCAAACGTCAACGGCGGCGGCGGGCATAAACCCAGCGGTAACGGCTACGACGGGCTCATCATATGAGAAGACCAATAACATGGCTTCATCAAATCACCGCGGTATACAGATTGGTTCCGCCTGGTTTCAACGAAAGATCAACCTACGGCCACAGCACCGTGGTGTGCACTTGGTGACGGAGGAGATTCTACGGCAGATGCCAGAGCTTGGTCAATTTTCTGTCGGATTATGTCACGTTCAAAGTAAGTGTGTGTGCACTTTTCCCTGTTGTAGCCAGTAGAGGGCCGCCGTACGCGCTCGGGTCGTAAAGCACGTTGGTCAAACTAATTTGGGAGTACATTTTCAAGGAAAAGCAATAAATTGCCTGCTGTGTACTAATAACATGATGCAAAAAACAGCACAATGTCCGTTACAATGGGTTAAGAACTCTAATACACTATAATTAAATTGTTGCTCCAGTATCATGCAGTACAAAGAGACATCTGCATGTATCTAAATTTAGTTGGTGGTCCATTGTTTTTGTCTTATTTTTTATTTTTCTAACAAAATTACTTTTGTATTTTAGTGATTTTATATTGATCTTTTTTATATTTTATATTGAACATACTTTTGATAAACGAATTGCTGATTTTGCGCAGCATAATTGAATTTCTATGTTTATCATACATACAATTTCAAAAATGACAGTTGCCACCTCTATCTTCATCTATCTTCTATTTTTGTGGCCACCTGAAGAATTGCATGTTTTTAAGGTAAAATATTCTTCAAAGAAGGACTATACTTTGTTAAAAAATAAATCGCTATTTTCAAAACATTTTGAAATTCATACAATATATATCATATGGTGTTCAATGAAAGCCGGATACCTTTCCTTTTTCATATTTAAAACCAAAATCTAAAAATTTTAGCCAAAATTTTCCATTTATTTATTTATTCCTAGAAGTCTGTAGGAGGGTTTCACCTTCAATATGCAGATTATGTACCCGTATTCTAAAGCGTTTCATAGAAACTTATGTTCTTTTCCATATTTATTTTTAGACATACTTTAATTATATAATAGAATTTGAAAATATTTACTCTACACTAAATACACTGCTTTCTTTCAAATATTATAACACAAAAATATATTCATGTAAACAAATCAAGTTGCTATACGGCCTTTCGCTACCATTTCTTCTTCTTCTACGATTTCTTTCAGTAGTGTCAAGACCTAACCAGAACACCATTTTGCTTTGGCTCTTTCTTTGACTTAGAGTACCCATCCACATCAAAATTGTTAATCCTGCGTATGGGAGGTTGTGAATAAGTGTAACCATAGCAGGATAGTCAATCCTGCGTATGGGGAGTGGCAGCGGTTCGGATGGGATTCAATGCAACGTCGGGACCGTATGAAACAGGTCTACGCCGCTACCCATGAGACCACCGAGTCACCCCAAGTGAACTATTATTTCATGATATTTCTAAAATTGTATCGGTTCATTGACTTGATGATTAGTTTCGGACTATCGGATGCCACTAAAACAAGGTATCGATTATAAATGACTCACGATAATTACAATGTCAGTAGATCTGCAGAATGTGCTAACACTGGAGCACTTGAAAATTTGGTATATTATCCAATAAGATAAAACTTTAGCAATTGGTTATAAATGTTCATAAAACTAACCAGAGCTACGTTCAGCTATCCGTTTCTTTCCGTTGGAGGCACATTGCACTGCAAACGCGCATTGCACGGTTTAAGAATCGCTCTTTGCTTTTTGGTTGAGTGGCGCTGAACTACCTTTTCCGTCGATAATGATACGGCACTTATCGTGTAGCAAGAAGGTACATAGCAGGCGATGGCTAATTGCAAAATGTGCTGATAATTAAAACCGATAAACAGCAAACTATTTGAAATATGTCTTGATTACTTATTTAGCTCCACGTCGTTGTCGAAGGGTAGGCGCTGGATGGAAGTAGACGTTTGCTACGATTTTCATACCGAGGCGCACTTCTCACGAGCGAAGGAAATCGTTTTTCACCCGTGGCAGACATCACACACTGTGGTAGCCGTAAGCTTCGACGGAAGTCGGCGAACGAGCCGCCATGAGGAATTGTTGAACGGCACTCTTTCAAAGCTTCGTTACGTTGTGCCCCCATTTTCGAACTGCACTTTGTTGCATTGGCAATGCACTGCACTGCCCGGGTAAAACGACTCAAGTATGTGTGTGTTTGTTTTATTTTTTGCTGGAGAGAGAATGTAAGTAGTCATTCGTATCCGATTCAAACGGTGATAGGTTTAATGGTTGACATTTCCTTGAACGTCCACTGGTTGGTCCGGCTGGCACGGTCTCGCTTTCGGTTGCGTGACCGAGTGTCATCGTCAGGTTTTTCCTGATTGTGTGGCTATGTGGCTGCACAGGGACGCGCATCCGTAACTCGTTGGTGAGCTAATTTTGCATTATTTACCGACTTTGCGCGGTGCACTGCTTAACGATGGATGAATGAAGCAACTTGCGCTGACAGAAATGAATGGCAGAAAGGCACAAAGAAAGTGCACAGCCCAGTGTCAACGACTGACCATTGCAACAGATTGATTTGCGTAGAAACAATCGTACGTTTAAGTGCGGCAACTCTTAGGTTATGCTATGTGTGGCTAAATGTTTGTATTGTAGACAGATGTAGCACTGAAATACAATAATATTACGAAACAATAAATGGATAAGAAATATTACACCAGTTTATTATTTCATATGAAATGAGGCTTTCTTTCGCGGCTACCAAATAAAACAGCGTGCAAAGCAATACTATCGATCTGAATATGATTTTTCAATGCAGAATGCTAGCACAATGTCGATTTACACAGTGTTATGGCGTTGGCATAAGCGGTCAACGACGATATACAAAAGCATGTTCCACGCGTGTCTGAAGGGTTTAAAAGTTCTTCACCTCTGGCCGATCGAAGACGCATCGACGTTTGAAAATGCTTCTGGGGTGACACGTAGGCGCCCATGAATAAAAAATATTATTCCGCAGATATAAATCTAAATTATGAGGAGAAAACGGAGATGTTCTCTCTCTCCCTCTCACTTGTGAATCAGCAACACAGATCAGCTTTGAGCCACACATCTGTACACTGGTTTTTTTCTTAGTGCTCCCAAATGCATCTAGCAATAAAAGCGAAGAGGGGCCCTTTCTGATACAAAGATTTATGTTGCCATCCTTAACTGAATCGGAATTTTTAGTATGCTTCTGTTAAAAATTCGAAGCCGCATTGTACAAACATGCGCCAGTCGGCAGATGTGCTTCTTATTCATCGTTGAAGCGATTATTATGACTTTTTATAAATTTTAAAACTTGTATTATTACCCCACTTGGACTATTGCCGCCTCCCAAACGCAGGATTGACTATCCTCCTATGGGTACACTAAATCACAGCCCCCCTTACGCAGGATTAACAATCTTGATGTAGATGGGTACACTCAGTCACAGAAAGAGCCAACGCACATTTGTGCTCTGGTTAGACCTTGACCCTACAGAGGTTTTGTTGATGTTTTGATATCAATCTTTTAAGTATATGACAATTTAGTTTTATTGCTAAGATACATAAAACTACTGCTATTTGTTAGTTGTTATTTTTCTTGAAAAATTCAATGGACCATGGAGCCTCCTTGATAAATTAAATATTAAATATTAATGTTATTTCGTTCGAAGGTAATGAGGATTAATTGTATTCTGAACTATTCCTTATAGAAGTAATGTTTAAGCAATAAGTGCTTGATAAAAATAAAATAAAGCCAAATATGTATATGTTAATACCTATGTTTATGTGATAAGGACAGTCCATACCGTAACGCACACGATTAATTAAATTCATAGCGCAAACACACCAAACCATCTTTGTCGTAGCAATATTTCCAACCGTCAGCAAAGACCTCCATGCAATGAACCTTCGAATCGATCGAACGTACGTACCGGGGAACCACGTTCGGGGCGTGTACTATATTTTGGCCTAGTGTACGTAAATTTTTCATACATCAATAATAACGTTCAATTTCCGCCTGTCTTTTTCGCATCACCCGCCGCCACACGTTAGCTTATCCCTGCCAGCGTGGTAAGGCTATCCTTCCTAATGCTCTAATTCAGGACACACAATATCGACCACTCAACAAAACGCGCGCGCCAAGACACCGGACGGTGTAGTGGTGGCGGGGAGAAAAGGAGCATGGTTGGTTGAAATGAAATAGTGCTTTTGGCAGTGAATATTGTTATTGAATAATACTTTCCCATAACAAACAGGCAGCACAAGGTTCTTCGCGGTGCTGGTATGGACATGCACATGATGCCAACTATTGCTATGTTGCTGGTAGCGGACGATTGGAAAAGTTTTCTATTCTTTAGAATCATAATTGGTCAAGCACTAATCCGAAATGAGTCAGGTGGTGCTGCTAATGCATTTAGGAAAATGTTGTAACATGCATTAGAAAATCTGTCTGTATTTAAGTGTTGCTTATTGGTTGGAAATACTACATTTACCACCACGATGCTGGCTGGTTGGCTAACCACGAAGGGGTGTTGTTGCAGTCGACACTTGAATAGGTCGTTCCCATTTATGCTCTGCAGCATTGCTGCTACCGGGTCATCGCCAATGCGAGTAAAATACCGAACGCGGTCAGATAGAACGGGGAACTGACAAAATTTCGTGTCCATGACCTGACTAAAGTAATCGCAACGGTGTAGTACACTGTTCCGTTGTTTCTAGCTCGATGTGTGTATGTGTGTTTGCAGTTTCACTCTCATGCATCAGTTGTTTACGCTACGTTATGTTGTAATGATAGTTGCACAGCAGCGCGAGAGTAGAATTTCAGCCAATTTATCCGGAGCATGCTACCAAAGGAGAGATTTGGTGTGATTGCGAGTATTGAATCGCTGAGAGTCCTGAGAGCAAGAGAGAATGGAATCCTAGGTGTGTTTGTGTGTTTCCTCTCTAGCTGTAGAAAATGATAAAAATGGAAGCCAATGAAAACGGATTTTCCGATTTTCCATCGAGTCCGTCATTTGGTATTTTTTCCTCGCTTAACACACTACCGGATGCAGTATCATTCTGTTGCGAATTATTTCACAAATTTCACAGCTAATGCACTCGAACCTTGATGAGATGTCCCCCGTATGAATGCGGCATGTGATGTGATGGCAGTCTCTAGCCGTGGGATCTACAGCCAATCTCCCGGTTTGTTTCGCCCTTAAGAATGGGTTTGGTGCGGCGTGTGTGAGAATGAGATGAGTTCACTCCTCCCACATCCTTGGGAAGGTAGTAGTAAAGTGGCAAGAGAATTTGGGAGATGTGCTGAGAAAGACGGAATTTGGTCGTTCGAGCAAAGATGTTTGTACAAAGAGAAATAGAACACAAACACTGGAGCTCTCGCATAGAGCGTAGTACAGCAGGGTGTATTGAAAGAGCTAGATCTGGGGAAGAATTATCCCTGTTGGCCACATTTTATTAATGATTTGTGCCCGCTAACGGCACACATACACACCTTTTCAGCATAAGGGAGCTTTGAATGAATTTGAACGAATTTAAGGTCCAGAGAACAGAACAGGATTGACGACTAGCAATAGGAACAGTTGCTTGCGACTCATACGACTGATAAGTATTTTTTTAGATGCACAAATGGGAATGATTTCAGCAATTCAATAAATCTGTAAATTATTTTTGTTTTTTTTTTGCGAACCAGAGAGTTCGTTGTCGGATCGCTCCTTGGTAGGTTCGGTGGGTTCGGCAAAGTATGTACGATTCTGTCCGACTGAAACAAATGAGTTCAATAAGCTCATACGAGTGCAGTATTCGCTTTAGTGTTGTTTTAGACCGATTGTCTTTGCCCTTTGCTAGAAATGTTTGGCCCCTTTCAATCTCTTTTACAATAGAGTCCCAAGTTTTGGTCGAATTCACGTTTACGTTCCTCACCCATAATCAGTCTCTCCCTTTTTATCTCGCCAACTTCTTTTCCTACCACGTTTGGTGCGTTCTGCTGAATGGTGGTGTCTATTTGGTTGCAAGCGCGAACAACCGGTGTGTTTTGAATGACGGACAACGGCAGCACTTGCAGAACTGGCTTTCATGTCGCATTAAACCGCACATCTATGACACCACCGGCAGTGGCCACTTCCGCTGTGAGGAAGTAGTAGAGTTTCCGCTCTACTAAGGTAAGGACGGCAACAGGAGCAACGTGTGTACATAGCGATGGTAACACATGAAGAGTAGTGTGTACGTTGCCCCTGCCGCGCTTAGTCGCTCGGAAGAATGGCCGCCGCAGTGGGGTAAGGTACCACAAAAAAAAAACAGTATCTCTTTTGTGGCGCAGCAAGCTTTGCCTTGGAAACGGTAGGCATTCGCAGAATGCAAAGAATCATGAATGAATGAAAAGCTTTCGCAATAGTAAGAAGAAGGCGCAACAACGGTGGCATCCTTGCCGGACTCGGAATTTCCCGCTTCCCATCGGGGGCTCCCTCTATTCATGCAATTAACCAAGCAAATGCCTTCAAGTGTGTGTGCGCGCGTGCTGGTCAAGTGAAACGTATGTGCTGTAAACAACTTCCTTTTTCCTTTACATTGTCGTTTAGTTGTTCGGTCACATTGTGTCTCTTTGGTAATCGTTTGCATTCGTGTGTGCGAGAGTTTCCTCCTTTTATATCCTTATCTGGTGTGGTAAGATTTTTATATTTTGTTCTGAAATGATCTGTATTTTTTGGGTCCCTTATTGGTTTGTGTTATACAATATTTATTAACAAAAAAGTTATATTTATCGAAAGGTTACTAGTGTGTTTTATAATTTGAACATAGGTTTTATGCAGGGGCATAAATTAGCAATAGACGTTGATATATAATGATGATGTTTTAGCAATAGAAAATCGTTAAAGATGGGAATTGACTGACGTCCAGACCCTGCAGAAGTTGTCTCATCTACCATTGTACCATCGAAACGCACGATTTATTTGCCCAGTGTTTGTGCGTATACGGTTTATCTTTTGTCACCGGTTAGCAGCACTTATCAACATGCCTCATTAATATCGTCAATATCATGAATGTATGCATAAAAATAAAAATAAAGGTTTACTCAAATCATATGTTAATTTGGACCACAAGGGTCATGACTCATAAGGGAATTAACAAAACAATAAAATATTAAAGCAATATAAGCAACAATATGAATGTTTAGGTAAGGTCACAGCTTTTTAGCTCTTAATATGTGAAGACGTTTCTGTTGTTTCTGTTAAAATTTTAGTTTATTTTTATCAATTTTTTGCGTGGTATTTTTTCATCTAAAGCAGATGTGACAAACTCATTTCATTGGCGGGCCGCATTTACACATTTTTGATTATTCGCGGGCCGCAAAATTGAACTTGAAAAGAAAATTAACATGGTTCAACCAAACACTTTTTAAAATTGTTCAAAAGTTATCCTTCGATATTTTACTTATTGATATTTTGATATTGTTGCCATTTGCAATCTGTTCACCCTAGCAAAAGTTAACTGTTCTACTGACGAAATAATTGTTCTTCTCTAAAATTCTTAATGCTCGATTGATGTTAAAAAACATTCGATATTTTGGTAATTTGATAAAATAATATCTTGAAATATTCTTGCGGTCCGCGGGCCGCCAATTTGACATACCTGATCTAAAGCAACAAAATCAAATGATCATTTTTAATAGAACACACATTTCTTACAGTGCTAATAAATCAAAACTTCTATTGTATTCTGGTTTAAAATTAAACCGCAGCAAAATGGTAATATAATATTGTTATGAGTGTGATGCACCAGGCTATGATCGCCCTACATTGTGATATATTTTTGATTTCGTGATGGAAGAAACAGTTATTTTTTATAAGATTTATTTCACTCATTTCAAACTTTGACGCGGTCAAGAAACGGATCGACTGACACGAGGTTCGCTCACTGGCATCTGAAGCTTAACTGCATATTTCACTCACCAAGAAACTGTTCCGTATATACCACGAGCGCTGCTTAGTGGGAGTAAACAGAGATAGGAAAAAACCCAACCCTAAGGACATATATTACCCGGCGCCAAGGATCGCCGTCCGGCGTCCGGCTTTTTTTATGCGCTGTCGCCTAGGATCGCGCAGTCTGGTTCTTTATGCTCTGTCGCCTAAGATCGTGCATCGTCTACCCTTTATGGCTAAAAGAAAACAATCCTGATCTTTTACTTATCTGTTTTTTTTCTTTTCTGCCTGTCTAGTCATATCTGCCAACTCCTATTTCTGAAGTTCCTATCCAGACATGACCTGCAACTGCAAATAAATATTAATAGTAATGACAAATATGTGCAAGTTTATTATGTTGCGAGTATTTATTTAAAATAAAAATTCACGTGCCCAAAAATATCCTTTTAAATTTATGATAAAATATTGGTAATGGTTTATTTTCGTTTCACTACAAACAACATCATTTTGTTGTCATTTTAATGTGTAGTTTTGATTGTTTTCTGGTTTTATGCATTTTGAACAAATTACTCAAGTTTACTAAGTAAACTTTAAGACTGCGTTTATTAAAACCCTTCTCACCTGCCCAATATGCCCCCTGTTCTCTTTCGTCATATTCGGACAATTTATCAACCGCTATATAGTACATAGCGTTAAGATTCAAATAATAGACTTTATATAGACACGAAGGGTATATGTTTAGACTGCAAAGATAGTTTCCATGAATTCGCCAAACTTCCAGATATGGACAAATATGGTATTGTAATGCAGACTACTAATTAGTTGTGTGGTGTGCTAAAACTATATTGGCATGCAATGGGCTGTAATAATTTACCATGTTCAATTATACAGTGAATTCTTTGCAATAGTTTGATCAGTTTAACCGCAATTTACACAGTTATATTCGTGCTAGCCAGTGCTTTTTTTTATTTCCGTAGTAACATTCTGGCCATTTTGCTTGCTAGCCAGTGTTTGCATCTTGGAAATTGGATGGTAGATTTTCATACCCTAATCTCTTAATCGTCATGAACAGTGCACTTGACAAAACATGTATATACACGCGACTGGTTTGAAATAGGCCACCCTTGGATGGCATACTTGGGTATGTACGTTGCAGTTGTTCACGAAGCTAAGTGCGCACGATATGTTTCCGTTTTTTATAAAGAGAGATCCAAACCGGAAGTCCCGTGACGTTACAAATAAATTTACAGCATAACGGCCAACGCCTTGGTTAATCACGACAATGTGTTAACCTTTTGCGCGATGTTTGGTAAGACGCTGATGGCATCATTTGCACATTACTTAGATAATAATGCGTAGATATGTAATATGCATTTTTAAAAGCTAGTTAAGTTGTCATTTTTAACGAAAAGGAAAATATTTTTAAAGGATAGAAAAACCATTCTATAAATTTAATCTTTCAATATTTTATAAAAAACTGCCACAGTCGCGTTTGGTGCCGTCATGACATTTATTAAAAGGGGAACGTAAGTAAAGATCAAGAATTTTGCTTAAGATATCTTTTTGCTTATAAAAATTGGAACGATGAGTTTACTGCAAATCTTATGTTAAGGTATAATAAATCAAAATATCCATTGATCGTTTGAATTTCTAATGAAAAATGTGTTACTTGAATCAACAAAAAACCATAGTTTAACCCGTGCAGTTCAGATGTATGCAGGAAAGATGGGTAAGATGGACACCTTCGTAATATATTTATGAATTAATGTCAAATCATGTATTTATTGTACAATTTATTGTGTTTTTGTGTTATTTTGCAATAAGTTGAGTTCATCAATGTAATACGAGGAACACAATATTTAAACATCTGGCAAATGAAAATCAATAAAATTGCTCAAATCCTTGTATCCATCTTCCCCTAGAAAAAAATGTCCCTTTTTCCCACAAATGTGCGTGTTTCCTAAAACCTGCAGAATTTTAATTGATATTATTACTATTCGATCACTCGATGTGTGATTGATAATCACACATCTTTGCTATTTTATCAAACGCACCGAAAAAACAAGAAATAGTGGATTTAACACTTATTTTGTGCAGTAGCAAAATTACTGTAGCAAGAAGCATACAATGTTTTTGTCACATCACATGTTTGACAGGTAGCTATCAAAGCTGTTTACACTATATTTTTAACTTTTCATGATTGAAATATTTAGGAAAAAAAACTTCTATCTTTCAATGTGTCTATCTTACCCACTGTGTCTATCTTATTCAAGTATACCGATTAGACCAGTCATTTTAGGCGTCCGGTGGTAGTAGTAATTATTTTTGGGTATTTGTATGTGAATTTATTGTTTTTACAATTGGTGTTAAGATTATTGGATACATTCTTATGCCTTTCCACAACGATCCCTCGGCGGCATCTATTTCGGTATTTCCTACATATTTTTTTCTATGACTTCATCGATGTAAGTACGGACTGAGAAAATGCTCTTTGTAAATTAAGAGCTTATTTTTTTAATCTATTTTCGATTTTCTATTTATAAACGGATTCATAGTTTTATCATTTTATCAAATCTAATGATGGCAGTTTCTATGTGTTTGTTTGTTCTATGTGTAACACTAAATACACGACAGCATATGTTCCTAGTGAAACAAAGAGCCTAGGTTTTTTTTTTATTCTGTAGTGACGGCCTGGCCGTATTGTGTGACTAAGTGTACCCGTCCATATCAAGATTGTAAATCCTGCGTATGGGGAGTTGTGACTAAGTGTACCCATAGCAGAATAGTCAATCCAGCGTATGG
>KB671987.1:587803-618592 GCA_000349105.1 Anopheles epiroticus | reverse complement strand
TGCATTCCATCATTTTTCATTCTCGCTTTCCACAATTTGCACCCAATCTAGCTCACCGCTTGTTCTCGTGCTCGTCCACAGGTAAGCATTTGCGGTGACGCGTTGACGCTTGACAAATCGTTGTGTCCTTGAACCGGTTGTGTCGGCACGGGGTAAGTTCTTCCACGCTTCGGTGCAGGTCGAGATGCAAGGTAAGGTTTTTATTTCTGCTTACACACCTGGCATGATGGAAAGCTGCTTGTACCGTATGTGTGAAGGATGGAGTACGCCGCTGTACAAAGGTGACTATTTCTCATGCAATACGGTTACACTTTAACGGATCGGAAAGTGGTATGAATAGCGAAAGAAAAAAACACGTTCTTTATATACACCAATCTCCAGAGAAATACTTTACTAGCTCAATAGTTTTGAGAAATTATTTTGAAATTTTCTTGAAAGTTTACGCAATTCTACCGATTACATATCACAATACAGAAGCAAGAGCTTTACCTAAAACCTACTACCTGCTCTATGGATCTATGCTCTATGGAGGTGCACAATACGAGTTGTTGTGCTTCGAATCAGCAGTGCGCAGGCACACCGACTGACGAATAGCTCGTTAGGTTTACCACACATCCATCAGTGCCGTCCATCCCGAAGGATATCACTTGCATAACCATGACCGACACACATTACCTCGCGACCTAACGACTGCCCAACAGTCATTGCAGAGGTGTGTACCCCGATGACACAGCAGACGGAATAAATTCGATTGTTTTGCACCGTTAGTGCTTCCAGCCATCTTTTCTGGAATATTTTATTTTCTCGTTTTGAATGTTTTTTTTTTATGTTGCCCGTGCATGCCATTTGCCTATGGACGGAATTTATTCCATTTCAAAATCGGCTGATGACTCCGTCGGACACAGATGGGTGGATACGATGCCAGCGGATCCAGTGGACCATTGTTGCTCCGTGAGAGTATTTTCTTTTTTCGTGATAAAGCACACGTACCTGCACAATCGTTTCCAGCAGGTGCAAGCTGTTCGGCACCCTGAAGGTTAGCGCAGCAACAATGCCATTGTTGCCGGCCCTTTCGCACCAAAGGCTGTGGTTTGCCTCGATTGTCCCATGCTCAGAATGCATGGAGTGCAACTTTTTTTTCAATTTCAGTGACAAAAAACGGACAAGAAGTACAACAAAACTGTACTTTCAAAAATTTATGAACAATTCATTCCGAAAATGGATGAATTTTTGAAAACAAATATATATGAATTTTGATTGAATCCCGGAAAAACCAGCGGAAAAAGGTTTGGATTTCCGGATTGTGGCAGTGCAGCATTATTTTTTTTGCTATCCACCCATTTTTCTTCCATTGCTTCATTCGGTTGAATGGGCCAGGTTCGTGATTGTGCTACTCGACACACCGACGTCTATGAAAGGGCCGAATTGGTATACCGGCGCGCTGGCTGAACAGAAACTACGAACGACCGGCTACTGACGAGCTCAATGTGACTTTTGATTAGGAAACCATTGGGGACTAGTTGGATGGCTCGGAGCGTGCTGCCCCATTGCTTCGGTGAATGCTGGTCGGTGTGTTTACTCGCGACTGTATGTGCTCTTCCATATTACCAACCGTCACAACTCTTCATCTCTCGGAAGCCCTCTCACACGGTGAGCTGTCCGCAAAGGCTCTCCTGTTCCCGGAACACATCAATCGGTGATGATATTGGCTTCAGTTTTTGGCTGTCGGGTTAGCAGAAGGTTTGGCAGGGTTCGGGGGGGCGTATAGTTTTTTCGGAAAATCGTGTCGTGTTTTCGCTATGGTGCGAGCTTGCCCATTCTTCACCATCAGCGTCATTGGGCGGTGGTGGCAGCCTGACCGTAATTCATTTCAAGATTGATGTTTGCTTTCCTTTCTTCCTCAAACAATCGCCTCTACCGGCTTTGCGTATCTGTAGTCCCCATTATCTGGTTGGCCTGGTGGAAAATGGAGGAAAAACGTGGCGGTATTGCACTCGGATGCCGTCACTGATGCACAAGCGCGTGTTCGAATGGGTGAACATGCCCGGTTTGTGACCGTTTTTCCGGTGCCATTTTCCATCCGCTGCACTTGTGCACGCAGTAATGGATGATTGAAAAAGGACCAGTGATAAGATAGTGCGGTGAGTGAGGAATGATGGATTTTGTATTTAAAATGGTCATTCTATAACTACGATGATGGCGTATCGTTTGGAAAATGGCACCTTGACTTCAAAATACAAAGTAGGTGAAATCAACACTAATTAGCTCTTTTTAAAGAGAGTGTTTTCATTTTAAAACTTTTTTATCAGGTTGTGCTCTTTAGACATTTTTCGCATGAGCTTATGAGCATAAATAAAGATCATTTTTCTGCGAGGATTTTGTGCATGAATGTTTACACCTGGAAAGAGATATGTAATTATTTGAACGGAATAAACAAGGAAAGAAATTAAATTATTTTTTTTTGAAAATTAAACTTAGATGACAGAAACCAGAAATGTCGTGATTATGTAAATCGATTCATATAAAAAACAAAGAAATCAAATGAAATTATCTAAGCAAACAATTTTAAATATGTTTGGGGTTTTCCCATTGCTAATTTCTTTATTGATATCATCATATGAGATCATATCAGATATCTCTCATATAAAGTTCTCAGTTTTAACTTAATTTTTATTTAAAGAGAAAATTAAACACTAAAACAATCATTCCATTGAAAGAAAAACGAAGACTTCACTTATGGTAAAACATGTAAAAAATAATAAAAAAAACTTGCAAAAAGAAAATGTGAATGAAAATGGAACGAACATTTTTTTTTGTAAAAACATATTTGAAAAAATAAATACTTTCAAAATGAGATAAATACTATCAGAATTATATTTATCTGACTGCGTTTTCTAACATTGCCTTTCTAGCAATTTATACACATAACATTAAGATTGTCTTTCCAAATTGTGATTGTGATTGTGGAACATTTCTAAGCAGATTTAACATTCGAGAAAACAATAAAAAGAAGAACCATTTTCACCTTTTCAACCCGTTCGTTGAGATTTGATTTTTATGAATTGATGTTTGAAAATATACGAAATCGAAACATGTTCCAGATTGGCAGCTCTAGCAATTCCAGTAATTGTCAAGAACACTACTGATTAGAAACAACATTAAACAGGAGCATTTTAATTAAATTTGGCTGAATCTTGCAAATTCATCTTCCATGCTTGCTCTGCTTACGAATGTAAGCACAAACGATTATCTGAAGGACGTTTGGACAGTGAAAGCACCCGGGGAAACCTTGCGTCGGTTGGGGCGCAGCATCGGAACGGCCCGCTTATCAACCATATCGTGCAGAACTTGTCATCGACATGGTAATTTCAATTACTGCAAACGTTAAGGGAAATTGCAAAACCAGCGCTACCAGCATCGACAGCACCCCGCCGCCTGTATCAATTACTGCAAAACCGTGTCATTTTATTTACTGTCCAACACTGTTTTCCCATTTCCTTTCACTTTCGCTGCTGGCAGAAAGGGCGGTTTTCCCTTGGTACATCATCTTTGCAAAAAGCAGTCGTACTCGAAACACACACACAAACAAATTGTGCCTTGTTTCAGTTTGCTTCGTGTAACGCTAGCCGTTGATTGTATCGCTTCGATGGGGAAGGAAAAGCTCACCGAAGGCGAACGCTTCCTTCGGTTGTGTCCGCATCTCAGCACACGGAAAAAATGGAAGTAGAAAAGACGTGCAAAACACCACTTGCACTGAAGATTACTCGAATTACATAATTATCAGTTCGTTTGGCTTATTAAGTTTAATGCCTCTCGACACTTTAGACGGAAGGGTGCCAACGGTGGATGATGATCAGATCGAAACAACGGCCCCGGCAGGCGGTGGATGGTGAAATGGAGCGGGCGCGCACACAGGAAAATAGCACTATCCCTCCCTTAACATCCGCTTTATGTTCGGATTCGCCCTGCAAATGGCTAATGAAGATAACGAATAACACTGGCTGGCTTAACGATGCTTACGGGCTGGGCTGAAAAACTCCGGCTGGGAAAACTCATCGCCCAGCACGGACGAAACAATATGATGGTGCTAAAATCGATTAGCAAGCAAACAAGCGAGCAGGAAATTGTTTTCGGGTTGTTTTCGGGTATTGCGGGTACAGCAGACAGAGACAGATCGGGGGGAAGGGGTGGGTGACGCAGGGTGAAAAAATTAAATAAAATCATTTGGCCACCATTCCGATTGTGCCGGTTTCCGCCGATCACTTGGCCGCCCACTTCCGCCCAGAAGCGGTGGAGGAAGAAAAAAAACTATAAAAATCGCAATCATACCACTGGGATAGACATTCCTTCATAAAACCGGGTTGTGCTACAACGAGACAGACCGCCCTGCTCACTTTCCCAACCAGCTCCGCACGGCGCTGACAGGCTCTCGGGTTGAAAAATGAAGAATCAGTTTTCTCCGACACTGGCCAACAATGCGCACCCCGGCATGATGAGGACGAAAAATGAGGCAAAAGTCTAATTGATTTCACAAACAATTCTGTTCCGAAACGCTCCCTCTAAACCCCTCCCAATCCAGTCGCTAGTGCTTGGTTGTAAAATTGTCCCGGACGGGAGGCCCACAGGGCACTCGGGAAGAATGTTCAAATTACTGAACGATTTGAGTTGTTGGGTAAATAGAACTGAAGTGTCGGTTGTTTATTTGTATACTGCTTTTTCTTTGGCGAAGGAAATTACCAATGGGTGGGAGGAGCGACCAAAGGGTTTATAAATCTTTCCATCACGCTGTGCGTGAAAGTGTGCGATTTATGATCGGAGCACGGGTACGGTTACAGATCGTTTGGTGAAAGTTTTGACATTTCGATATGTTGACCATTTATTTGTGGGGTCCTAAGTCCGAGAGTTTGCTAACGTTTTTTCCGAAACAACACGATGGCAGACACAGATTTTAGCAAACATTAATTGAAAATTAACCTTCAAAGTTTGCAGTAAATCACTGGAATCCATGGAACCGTAAAGACTGCTGTTTCGAATGGGTTTCTAGAGAAACTGAAGTCTAAAATGTTGTTTGCTGTTTCTTTGATTAATTTCATTCTTGTTTCTTAGCAAAAATACTTGCCTTCAACTTTTCAAATCAATGAACTTCTGGGTAAAAATGCTCTTCCAACAAACAAAGAAACAAAACCCCAGCAAAAGTTGCTTCTTCACCTTTCGGTGCCAATTGTTTCTTACCAACAGTCATTTTCCGTTCGGTTAAAGCTGTTGAACACTCTTGATGCGCTTTCTTTCTCCCTGCTTATTAGCATTCTTAACACAGTCTGCAAAACTTTACCAAAATGTGACGCACACGAAAAAACACCACGCCATTGCATTTTGGTTTGCGGCGGTCCAAAATTACTTTTCAAGATTTAAATTAGGTTCAATTTCGCTTTGCTTATTACAGTCATTCGTTTACTTGCCAGGCCGAGGCCGATTATGGTTGATTTTGAAGGACACTAAGGCGGCCAATGATGCGCGCTGACGAGAGTTGAGTGGAAAAACGGTGGCCTTAAGGACGAGTGAGCGAGTAGTTGTGTGCCGTGTTGGTAATTGAATTTTTCATTATCAAACATTTGGCTTTTGTGATTTTGTATCATTTCTCAAAACGCACAGATTTGCCAAGGATGTTTCATGGCAAAGTGGGAGAGTATAAATAGAGCGAATTGCTTAAGTTTTAGAATTATCTTTCTCTCAGAGGAAATTTAAACCATAATGGAGAAAAACTGAGCGAAGAAAATACGTTGATTGCTGAATTTTAGACTCTTTACCAATACAATGCATTGAGGTCGTTTTATTTATTTAAATCTAAGAGCAATCTTCCATCTAATCTATCAGCTTTTGAGATGAATAGATTTTATCTACCTCAAAGGAAATACAAGCAAATCTATCGGTTCATGGCTTGAGCTCCAATGTCACCTTCCCAAGGTTTTAAGTGCTTTATGCGGGGTTATTATGTGTGCGATAAAACAACAGTTTCATTCATGTGTCATCCATGCACTCTAACCAAACCGAACGATTTGCTCTGTTGTAAAAGTATCCCCACATACATCCTCTCCTCTAACCTGGTCATCATTTAAACAAATCGTTAAACTCTTCAATTATTTCAAACCAAATGTTTGGTCTCACAAAATCGAGCATGGAGCAGCGGTAAAGCTCAACCAATGCCACTGGAACCCAGCTTGGGCAGGGCGGGTTTAGGATCAATCAATGTACCACTTTTATTATCATGCATCCTCCTTTTAATGGTACGACGATGTACTTCACCTGCCAATAGAAATCATTTGACCCTTGCTCATGGTTCGAAAAACTCCTGCATATAACCTGCTTGACTTTTGGGCTAAATTCGTCGGTTGACCAGCTAGTGCTGCTGCGTCCATGTTTCACTGCGGACACGGTCCGCCCACGGTCATGTCGAAAGGGTATGCTATAAAAATCGTTATAGCTACGTAAACTTAACAACCACTTGTAATCGTCAGTCACCGATGCGTCATCGCTTTCGATGCCTTGCGCTAGGGGATTTGTGCCAAACACAATAAACTCACATTTCTCTCGGGAGGATGATGGTTTTGCCGAAGGTTCTCGACAATTAAGGTCTAATGAAATTAAACTGAACAACTGCCGGGTGACACTTGAACAAATGAATCAATTTTCTTGTCTGTTGTTTGAGCAGTTAAGATCAAAAACTGTGTTGAATGATCTCTTGCTGAGCCTTATTTCTGCTAAGATTTTACGCTTATACAGAAACAGATACGTAACCAGCAAGACAAAATCTTTGAAGAGCAATCTTGTATCAATAATATAGCTCTACCTTTAATTTTATCATTTCTCCATACGTCAATCCATACCCACACGCAGAACGCACTTCACAGAGTGTGTTGTAGAAGCTGTATGTCTATCGTACCGGTTCGATATATTCTAGTTCTTCTAAGTCCTCTAAGTATAAACCGTCACCTGATTTAAGGCTAAAAGTTTTACTGGCGCGGCATGCAGCTTCCCACAGCTCCTTTTCTTCCTTTGCATTAATCTTTTTTTCCCATCATCCTCAACTACACCATCGCTCAACAGCATTACAGAACTAAAATCAGATAAGCTCGGCAAACTGACAATACGGACTGTCAACGCATCATCTGTACGGCATCAGGAGCAAATCTGTAGGGCTTCGGTGGCTAATGGGCCGAAAACAAGCTGATGGCAGACACTAGATGGAGCCCAAAAAAAAAAGGTTTACCAAAAGCGCAAGCCAAGCCAAGCAGCATAAGGGATGGCAGCATTAGTGAATGTCCAAAGGACTAAGGCTACCTTCAAGGAATGTTGATATCGACGACAGTGGTAGGTCGCACAGACAAGCAAAGCTTTATTTATATGCTCGAGTTTATCTTGGTCTTTTTTCGTGTCCTGCTGCTGTGTACTTCTTTGTGGTTTGATTATCATTGTAGGACGTCTGGGATGAAGGTTATATTGTGCGAAAGTTAAATATATGCCACATTTGAAGGAACAGCCCCAAACAAATTCGACATTAAATAGTAAAATGATAATAACAACACAGTAAAGCAAAATTGAAAGTTATTTTAACTATTTAACTTAAAATAGCTAAAACTAGAGCAATTAAATTGTTGAAAAATAAAGAAACTTATCAAACATCTCCTTATAAATAAAAGCATCAAATTATTTTTGCTCAGTAAACTGCTTCCAAAACTGATTTTATACTTTTTTGGTATTAAATTTTTTGTTTAAAACAAATTTTTGATGCTATATTTTAACGGCCAAACAAGTTGGAACAAGAATCAATAACTATTATCTAAAGTTGAAAAACATTGGCAAAAATGCCTGAAGTCCTAGAAGTCCTGAAATAAATCAAATGATTCAAAAACAAAAGTTTCCGTTAGTGAAGAGCAAAGAAATATATGGGCAAAAGCTTTTACACAACATTTTTTCCAGACCTTCATCTTCCCTGATTAAGAATAAAAATTATTGCAGCTTCACATGCTCGGGAATGCCTCCATTGCACCAAAGCTGTCCCTCTAAACAAATAAGATCGATCGGATATAACGCACATCGTTGACATGCTTTTCTCCTTCAATCCATCCATTTTGTTCACCTTGCCCCACTGGCTGAAGCAGCAGCTGCCTTTATTTTTTGTCTATCGTTTGCTTCAGTCACTGGATAATAAGCATACCGCTCCCTTTGGTTAGCTTATCGCTGCATCGGACCGGACGGCATGCCGAACTCTCGCAAACACGCCGCGAAGAGCGGTGATGCAAAATCGAAATCGGAAAAGCTCGCCCTACCCCAACACGAATTGCATTCTCACATTAGGCGGCGAAGCCTAAAGAAAGGCGTGCATCCTCTTGAGCTTGTGTAAGTGTGTGTGTCCAGTGCGAAACATTTCCCGAACCCGAAGGAAGCCCTTGTGTGCGCCTGCGCCATCAAAGTGCCACGAAACGATAACCGAATGGAGGATGAACGCTTCCCAAGCGAAGTAGTCGAAGCTTTCACAGCATCCCATAGTTCGGAGCTTTTCCGTTCGGTATTGCGAGGTACGCGAGGTGACGTTCATTTGCCCGAGCTGCACACCCTTTAAACGGAACAATAAAGTAAAATGAACTGGGTGATTCGGGCTGCTGGGTTTGACGATGGAAATCATCGGGAAAATACAACACACCAAGCCGCTTTGGTAGCTTCCACCCGCCAGTTTATCTTTAACCGCAGTTGGGCATGGTACTGGGCTAAACGGTATCGGAAAGTGATCGCTTTCACTGTGTTATCTAAATCGTGAGGATAGAAGAGGCTAATAAATGTTTAATAATTAAAAAAAATAGATAAAAAAGTGAGGGTTAGAATAGAAAAAAAGGGGTTAGAATACTTTCCAGAAAGTGATAAAGCGTGAGTGAATGTAAGATTTTCATTTCCAAATGATGTGATTTCTTGGTGTTAAGAATGAGTTTTAAATGATAGTTTTTAATATAAGGTTGGTTGAAAGTTTATAGAGGTTTTGGACCTTTTTTAATATAAGCTTAAGCGGTGTACAAAGTGTTGCAAGGTTTAATTTCTTATCATATTACATAATGCGCTCGAAGCCGTGCACGATCACAACATGGTGCTGCTAGTCTGATAAACCATCAACCAAGTGCATGCGAACAGCAGCACTAATCCCGCGGCATCAAGCCTCAAAACATCCCGAGTGTGCCTGTGTGCAGTTTGGAGCTTGTGTACCCCGAGAAAGCAGTGCCACGGTTGTATAAAAGCCTTTTTATGTTGCTTTCTTGCTTTGTGAGGAGAAAAAAAAACACACACACACTGAAGTACGCAATACAGCGCGTTTCCTTCGGAACAGTTTCACCGGTCTGCTTCTTGCGAGCGGAAAGGGTGACGGTGAAAATTCAAAAGAAAAGTCTTCCTGCACACACGCACGCACACACAAGGCTACACGAAAGGCGCCAAAAGACCATCCACTGGGGAAGGTGCGAGACGTTGCAGCGCGAAACATTATTCCTGCCAGCGTTCCAGCGTGCCACACAAGTGGGGCACAACACTTCAAACGGCAAGTTTGTCTTGCCAACGTGTACAAAAAAGGGCGAGGCGCGGTGGTTTTTGCTGGAACGATGCTGCCGTTTTGGATTAACGCAGCAAATATGATTCACCGCCGCGAAGGTGCGCTCGGGAACGGTTTTTCCTGTGTGATGTTGAACGGAAAAGAAGGAAGCAAATGCGAGTGAGTTTCAAGAGCCAGTTCTGAGGAATAAATGTAACGCAGTGAATATGAGTGATTCGTTACTTCTCCCTCAAACATACGAGTGAAAAATTGTACAGAAAGAGAGAAAGAAACGAATTTAAATGAAAATAAGTGTACACCTTACTGCTTGGCGTTGCTAGTGCTGGGATTTATTATAAACCCAACAGTAATCTACACTACTTGTAAAGCCATCTGCAATACCACTTTTACCCAGCAACCGCCTGCAGTGTAAGTGTTGTGCGTAAAAACAAATGACCTCTTGAGAAAAGCGACCCAACAGTACAATTATATTCCAACACAATTATATTCCAACCCGGTTTACTTGCAAAACTAGGGAAAATGAAACCATTTATCATTGAAACGACACACTCACACACACCGGAACGGCGGAATCTTGGTGACGCGACAGTCAGGCGCGCTCAAACAGCGCCCAGCTAGAAAGAGTTGGGCATGTGTGGTGAAAACACCAAGCCAAACGTTCACTGTAAGCGAAAATCTACGAGCTCTATCGGAGCATCCGCAAAATCCACAAAATAATTGTACCGCAACGTATCGACACGCCAGCTCTTATCGGTGGAACGGGCTGGAGTGTTGGTAAAGAGTAAAGGCAAATGAAAAAATGTGCCGGAAACTTGGGAGGAAAATGGGGCTGCTTGTTGTGAGCAGGTTTTGAGCGTAAAGTGCGAGACGGATAAAGGTGGAAAATGCGGGAAAGTTGTTCCATTATAACTGCATCAGCATACCACGTAAACTTGGAATGAGTGACTGCGTGTGTGAGAGTGCGTGTTTATTGAGTATGATCGTCATCATTTTCACACGTCTTTTGCATAAGTTTGGGCTGCCGTAATGAAGTATACAAGCCGCCGGTAGCGCATCTCCGTAACTGAAGCTAGCTGGAAAAGTGTTGGTGATGTGTGGCTGTGTGAGAAAGCAGCGCCATTCTTCGCCCTCAAAAAGAGGAGACAGGAGACACATTTGGGCGATGGATTTCCTGCCTCGAATGGTGCTGGTTGTGTAAATGAAACAGAATAGCAAGTGATAGCAGGCACAGCCGGATGCTTGCCAGACAGGCAGAAAAAAGTCTTAAGGCTACAGCTGGCAGAAAGCAGGAAGGAAGAGTGTTGGTGCAGCAGTGAGCGCTTGGTGTGCTTCGGTGTGCGGTAGTGCAGTGTGTCCACTCATGGCCAATGTTCATTTCCTTTCCCATTTTAGATCCCCATTAAAACTGGAGTGTAATTGAATTTGATTATTTTCTCCGCTCGTTACCGCAAACGAATTATTCAACGCGCTGCGCTGTGTGCATCCGGTGCAGTGCTTTTGTGAGTGTGGTGGTGTGACCGTAACTGAGGCAGATTGAATAAAAAGAGCAGGTTTAAATTTGCACCCCGAAAACCCTCTGCTCCGCTCCGGTGAGGTGTGTGGGAAAAGTTACTCCCCGCGCACACGGTGAGCATAGTGCGTCGCGCAAACCATGTGCAGTGAGTACGATCTGTGCTTTTGACTAGTGATACTGCAACTGATCGGCGTTATGGTGGATCCACTGAAAATATTTTGGGTACTGACGAACAGCACTTATTTAGGTAAGAAACCAAGGAACAAAACGGTTTAAGAAAAAGAAAACAACATCACTATACTTACATTGTAGATTTAATCGTTCTAGGCTCGCTCATGTCGATCCGAAACGCAGTGTACCAAGAGTTTTCCGCACTGGTAAACGAAGGATAAAATGATGTCACGAACGAAAAGGGGAAAATTCTTCGAATGAGCTTAATGGACTTGGAAATGACGGCCCTCTCCGCGCGGTGGTAGCCATATTGTGTCTCGCGTCTGCTACGCCACTAGACGATATCTCGATCGTTTATCTATGGTGAAATTCGTGCGCATTTGTGTCGAGCTTATGCATTTCCATTTTGTTAACTAGGGAGCTTATGCAATTCCATTTTCTTAAATCGGTTTCTGCCCCCTTTTCCCCAACGACTTTGCCCCGAGCAAAGCAGGCAGCGGTTTCTTGAGATCACTAGAAATAAATGTGAGCTCCGTCTGTTGGATGATTATTTTTCGTACGAATTTGTAAATCCACCATCCGTCACTTGAATCCGTGATTGTCTACCCAAGACACACGCACATATGCAACGGCTTTTCCGTGCTTAAGGCTGCTAGGAATGGAGCAAAAAAGAAGCATGAAACATTATTTTGTAGAAAGTCGTAAACCGTTCACAGGCCGCTTACAAATTCCTCAAGGATAGAGCTTACCTTCTCCTCCCTTTCCTCTTCCTTCTCCTTTTCCGGCTGCTGCTGCTTGTTGGGTGGAAAACGTTCGTCGCCACGGGTCCATTTGCGAAGCATGATAGAAGCGGCCTCTACCAACCGTCTCCAATCAGAAACGTACACGAGGGCGAGGAAGCTTTCGCGATCTTCCAGCGGCACATCGTCCGGGCAGGGTAAAGGGTTGCAGGCACTCGGTTCCATCACCGTGGCCCGCCAGACGACAGTTGGGAAATTGCTTCCAGGAAGGTGTTGTTTGTGTGCTGCTTGCTGCTTCGTACGGTTTAAGTGACAGTTCGGCGCGGAGGTTCACGGCTTGCTTGGATCGAAAACACGCTTTTTCGCATCGCTTTTTTGTCGTCTCGCAATTGCACTTCTCGTGTAAGCAAGGATGGAAATGTTTGTGGCCCACGCCCTGCTGTTGTGACACATTTTTGACGCTTCATGGTTTATTCATGACGTGCGTGCCTTTAACCGTAATCAATTCGGGGGTAGCTGCCAAGGACTGAGAAGAAAAACACGGGTGGAAAATGGAAGATTGAGAAAAGAAAACACGGGGCACGACATTTATGCCTGCGAAAAGGGTTTACTGTGAATCGGTGGCTGTTTTGACCAAACAAATTTGTTACATTATTCAAACAGTCGAAACGCCGTAAAAGTCCCGCTGGCTGATCGGTCTCTAGAGGGTTTATTTCTACTCACGAACAAAATGGGTTTTCTGTGATAAGAAAAAATGGATAAATATTCAACAAATTCCTCGTATCAAACCAGATCTGTTACAATAAAACTGTTCGCATTATTAACTTAGCGCCACCCTTCTGCAAGCCAAGCTCTCAATCGTCAAGGCTTAACACATATAAAAAAGAGAGATAACATTCATTAGTTCCCTCCATCCGGTATAGTTTATGTTGCAAACGAGAAGCCCAGCTGCGAATGAACTCCACTACCACTGCATAGCAACACAGCTGCGGCCCGTGCTCAGATGACGCGTTAAGAGGGCCAACATCCTTCGCACACGAGCCCGGATCGATCGGAAAGCGGACGGCAGTCATTATTATCGTATGGCAGCAAACATTTTCGTGTTGTCATCGCAGCATACTCCGTAACTGACAAGCTGCACATAACGGTGTAACGCACACGCTCAACAACATCCGGTCGGTTTGCCCCGAGATTTGGGCCGGGAAATCTTCAACCACCCCCGGATGGATAATTAATCATCCAACAACAGTAACTCACGCAAAAGGGGGCGTGCGCTTGGGATGGAAAAGGGGGAAAAAGAAGGAGTGAGCCTGTGCGAAGGTTAATAAAAATATTGCCACAGCCAGACTTTTGCCGCCAGCCGGCCGGGACCGGCTTGGTTGTTATTGTGTGGCATCACGAGCGAGAGGGCGGAACGGGAGAGCAAACACGCCCGGATCAGCTTCCGGTCAGAAGTGTTAATGTTGAATGAACCGCAACGCCGTTCGCTGGGGCGTAATAAAAGCAGAGGGGGTAACCGAAGGTTAGAAAGGGTGGTGGAAAAATAACGTTTCGTGGTGGGATTGCTTTCATCTTGATAAAGCTACTTGCAAACTCGGCAGACCGTAACGTTTCCCGGGGCAAAAAGCGTGAATAATCACTTTTTTCAATGTGGCGCACACAGGGACACGTAAACAGTCGAGTCGAAAGTAAGTCATTGAAAGGCTGGCCCGGAACGGGGACGGAATGATTCGGGAAAAGTTTATTATTTGTCATTTCGCAATGGGAAGTGGAAGGAAAGGATTTGATTAAGTTACACGGTGCCAAGCACCCGGCTATTGAGAGGGGCTACCGGTCGGTAAGTGAAAAGCATGAAAGAGAAGCAAAATTTATTATGAAGTTAGTCACTTTAACTTTTGCGAGATTTTCCGAACAATCAGACAACACGCTCAGAGTGAGTAATATAATGAAGTTAGTCTGAGTGTTAATTTGTGTTCATGTCAAATTGCCACAGTTTGTTATTAAAATGGCAAACTATGGCACAAGCTTGTGTAGAAGGCATCACACATAAAAGTGACTCTCGTTCGCGATACAAAGCCGACAAGCATTAACATGCAGGCAACTGGCAAATTGGCAACTCACTGCGTAAGCTACAACGGCCATTCCGGCCCCGAATGGAGACGCCTGGTCGTTCACGGCGTGCTGGGAAATGGGACGCGTTTTGGCAGCTGCTAACCGGTCGATTCGATGGTCCATCCACGTCACGCTCGTAACTGCTGCGACTCTGTTTATATGAAGCAGTGGAAAGGCGGAGAAAAAAGAAGGGCAAAAACATGCTAATCATGTGTACCGCACGAACTCATATCAGCAGAAGCGATGCGGCGCTTTTGCTGCACCCGGTACAGCATTTGCTTCACATTTTCATACCATTTTATTTTGCATTTGCTTCGACCTCAATTTTCTGTGTGATTGATTGCCAGCGCCAGGGAGGATGGGGTGGAGGGGGAGGAGGAACGGCTAATTTTTGCACTCCTTGTACGGCGTCATATTTTATCGCAAATGTTCACCCACACCCGCGAAAGCCGAACCCTCGTCGCAGGCTGTCAGGCTGCCATTAGGCAGGGGGTTGGTGCGGCTGATACAATTTTCCCCTAGTGCTTCAGGTATTGGGTGAAGGTTCGCAGTGCAATCCAACCCTCATCAAGTGAAGAAAGTGCGGATCGGTGTTTTAGGGCGCAAAGGTCACTGGAGGGTCACGGTGAAAATTCCGGTTCACCTTAGGACAGTGAACACAACGTACAATCTCTTGATGAAAGGGATGTGTACTTTTTTCATCTCAGTTTGCTTGCTATTCAAATTTGTACGTTTTTTATCAAATTTATCTTTTTGGCCTTAAATAACCATTTTTTTATAAATCTTTGATAAGTTATGTTAATTCAAGGCAAAACAGTGTTTGTAACTGATCTTACTCTTGTTACCTCACCATCCTAATCGTTTGCCAGCTGTTCTGCCCGGTTCGTGGCAAAGTGTTGTAAAACGATCACCACAAACTGACCATCTCCATTGAAACGGGAGAACGTAATTTTAGAAGAGGGAGGGAGAGAGAGAGGGAATAATTAAAACAATTATCCCAAACCCTACAGGCCACGTTTCGGTGCGTCAGTGATTCGGCCAGTTCGGATTCCTTCTGGCTTTCACCGAAGGCGTTGGTATCATCACTGCGGTAAGTGAGGATGGAAAATGAAATATCTAAGCGAAGCCATTCTCTTCCCTTCATATTAATCTTCATACCAAAGCGGCGAAGCAGCGAAAAAAAGAGAGGCTAGCCCCTGTTTGCCCCTGTTTGCCCGTTTTTGGTAAACTTTGATTTTCCGCAGCACGCGAAATAGAATGCTGCCGGTTCGGGCACGGCTTCGCCCACACGCGCACACATAAAAGTCGGCGCCTGCAACCGGCAACACCACCGACAAACATTCCGCTAATAAGCAAACAGATTAAAATGATTTCATTTGCGAATAATTGGTTTTTCTTGATTGCTTTTCTTGTCTTTTCCACGGTGGCCGCTTCCGACGCGGCCTGGAGCGGATGTGTTGGGCTGGCCGGGCGGGCTGCGTGCTGGGTGTTGATTTCAACCGTCACTGCCACGGCCTCATTTTCGCAATGCAAAGAAATTTAGCGTAAAACTTTGCTAATGAAATTGAGAGCGAGAGCCTTTCTCGAAACCAGGCCGGGAATGCAGGCCTACAGTGGCGCTGTCGGAAGCTCGGCAGAAGTTTGTTTGCGATCGGTGGATTGTGTTACACCGCGGGAGCGTTACCCAGTGGCATGGACATGCCATTTTGGGGAATCTGTTGCGTGGTGGGCGATGTGCTTTATTTCTTCCAGCTAGAAAACAGCAATAGTATTTTGTTTTTCTCCGTCCGGAGGTTTAATACCACAGCACACCACAATAACCACAATCCCACACTTTGGGCAAGGGCGTGTTTATGCAAAGTTTTGGATGTTCTGCTCCCTGTGAGTGGCTTTCGCTGCAATGTTTCATCCCGTTTAGCCACTTTCACCGATGAGCGGTACGGGTTGAAGAAAAGGTTTCCATTTACACGCTTTCACACCGGCCGGCCGGGAAGTGGTTGTAAAAAGTCGGACAATATTGCCAGCTCGGACGGCAGCTTCCCCGCACCGTCCAGCATCACGGTCAAGGCGTACGAAAAGGCAACCAATAAATTGTTGCAGACGAGGGTTTTTTTGTGTGCTACAACGTCTTATTTCACTCCTGCCACACCTTGCACAAGGAAAAGCGTGAAGTAAAAACAAACACTGTCCAGCCCGGTTCGCTACTGCCGGTGACGGTTGTGGTTGCCCGAGTGAAGCAGAAAAAGTGCACACAAACCTCTCAAGCATCGACGCTGTAAAGTGAACAGCCGGGCGAGTGAATAAAGTGTAAGAAAACGGAGTAGCTAAATATGGAAAGCTGCTTTCCTGCGGCAGACGGTGTGTGCGTCATCCTGCTCAAAGGGAAGGACCAACCAAGGGACAACTTTTCAAGCCGTGCTCACAGAAATCATCAGTCGGTTTGAAAAAAAGGAAATCGAGAGCGCGTTTGTCTTGGCGGTGTAGCTTATTTCTGCACCGCTTAGTTCTGTGCTGTGGCTTTAAGTGAGTGTCGGAAAGAAAAAGACTGCTGATTTGGTTTTTCTTTCGAACTTTGAATTGAAAAATAAATTGTCCTTTCCATTAACAAATTGAACAAACTTGCAAGAAACAACCAGTGCTGCACGGGGGCTTCTGTTCCATATCAGTAAGATATAAACGAAAGTTTTATTAAAGTTTGATAAATTGCAGGGCTAGAATCCTCTTGCACGGTTCGCTTGTGTTTAATGGATCGAAAAAAAATACGTCATTACATGCCATCGTGTAGCTGTAATGGATCACATTGGATTAGCGTTCAATTTGAGGATGTAAAAGCAGCTTGTACCCATAAACCCTTCCCCCCGTGCCAATGCCAAGCTCAGCAACCGATTTACCAATATCCAAGTAAAGGATATGGATAAACGAATTCTAGATTCAATTATGATGGGTAAATTTCCTCTTTCGGAACCTTTTTTTTTGTGCGACAACTCTCACCAGCCCCTCCAAACACCAGCAACCGAAACCTGGCAAAGGTAGTGCTGGCTCCCTCGCTACAGTACATTAATTATTCATGCGGCCCGAGCATGTGTAGTATCCTCGGGAGCTAGTGGCTTCCGGCACCGTAAGGCGCAAGAAAACGTTTAGGAATGCATACCAGATTGGAATGTTACCTTTTCCACCGAGCGCTTCGGAGCATGTTCCCTTTCCTTCACTTGTCCCGGCGAACCAACGAGCAGCTTTTTCCTATTCGTTTGATCTACCTTTTCGGGAGGCCCCGGCTTGGCTAGCGAAACTTGGCCGGCGTGGCACAGTGGAAAGGAAACTTTCATCTTCCCCGTATCATATGTTTGCCGGAAAGATCTTCTGATGAAATTAATGTCTCACATTTCATCGTGTTTTCTCGTGAGTGAAATAGGAGCGGGGCACATAGCTATCGGCAGCAGCAGACAGGAACCGGGTTGAAGGCAGATGAGATTTGCTACGGCTTTGCTGTGGTAGCCTTAGCCTTCTAATCACCCGAAGCGTGGTCCCCTCCCCTGAGGGTGGTTGGCGGAGGCTCGAGTTTAAACATTCTAACGATGTGCTTTACGAGAGGTGCACAGCATCATCTTGACGGGTGAGTGGTTAAGGGAAAGAACTGTGCAGAAAGCTTTCTTCCCCGCTGCTGCTTCTCGGCAAACTTCTCCTTCAACGTTCCGTGTGAGTGCGCTCTGTTCGGAGTGGAAAGCAAAGCAAGTTATTTATGATATTGATAGTCATATTTAGCGAACCGGAAGAGATATATGCATGCGAGTGTGTGGCGGGGAACGTTTCGTATTTGCGAGAAAGAAAGAAAAGCACAAGCTTGCCACTTTGAAGAGCTTCTAGTAGTACAAGGGGGAAAAGGCAGATAAACACAAAAACATCTTGCAAAGAGCGAAAACGGAGTAGTTCAAACGGGCATATTCCTTTAAGGCTACCATTAGTGAACCGTGTGAATACTGATCTGCACGCATCACAGCACACTGGAAAGGAACGCACGAGATGGGTTTAATGGCTGAAATCACATAATGGCATGTTTGCTTTCTTCCCTTCGCGCTGTGTGCAGTGCAGCTTCGGTTCACCGTGTTGAACGTCATTATCCGTGGAATGTCAAATTTATTGGCGGTGCAGACAGCACGAACGCCGCATGCATGCCATACTTGGCACTCAATTTTCCTTTTTTTTTGTTGGGTCAAAATTTACATTTTTTTTTTTTTGTGAAACAGCAGCACCACCAGCGAAACTTCATTTACTATGCATTATATGCATCCCGGTAACTGAAGCAATTGAACCATGCGCGCATGGAATGGCAGACGATCGTTCCGTTTGCTCACTTTCCACTTTTTCTCGAGCATCACGAATATTCGACACGTCGTTAATTTTCATTGCCAAGCCGCTTTTTTCACTTTTCCCGCCCCAATGGCACATGAACGCACGAGCGCTCTTCAGCAAGAAGAGCGTCCTGCTTTTGTATCTGGTCGTGCACTCTTTTGTTGTTTATACACTTTCGTTCCGGGCGACTATCAGTGCAGAGCAGTAAAGCCCGTGTTTTTTTTTCCCTTCCTTCATCGCAACGGCAATCGAAGCTTTACTCTTTCAGTAGCCCGGTGGTGGGCTGAAAAGAAAAGCCTGGCGCCTTAGCGTTTGTGCCGGGTAAGCCCGCGCAGTGGCACACGCCACACAGGACAGAAGGATATTTTTCAACAATTTTTCACCCCGGCTTAAGCTGAGCCGTACGCTAGCCGATTTTCAGCGTTCCCCTCGTCGACTCGGAACGATGCCGAGAACGATGATTGTCAGATTTTAGCGCAACTTTCCTTCAATTCACGCTGGAAAGTGAAACGATTTATGTGGATGAGAGCAGGGGATGGTAGAAAAATCGAATGGATAGCAGCATAGCGTACATTCTTCTCTCACTTTCGAAAAGCAAGGATAAATGGGAGGAAAAGGCTGTGCCACACCGTGACAGACAGGCAAAGATGCATGATAGTGCATCAGCGACGAAGCGAAGCCATTTATCCACCGATCGTTTCTTTTTCTTTCGCTGTGCCCCGCATCGTGCCGCTAAACGTGCTGCCTTCGGAACGGAGGCGAGAGTTTTCCCCTCGGATTAGCTAGGATGTTGTAAGGATGGTAACGAACTGCAGACTTTCGTGAGCACGTCACAACGCCCCGGTACCGAGCGCCGTCAACCGTTCATCCGGAACGCGTTCGAAGTAATTGCGTGCATAAGCCGGTGAAAATATAAAGTAGGAAGGTTACTGCTACTGAGGTTCTTTTTTCCCACCGTGCCTTCTTGTCTCTTTCGGCATGTGTTTGCTAAAGGACGATCGTGGCACAAGCCCACGGTATGAAATAATTCATCCCGTTGCATTCAAACAGGCTATCCATTAGCGGGACGAGCATTTGGCCCATTCATCCTGCCGAAGGTAGCCGGCAAGCGTGCCTCGGAAAAAGGGTAGCTTTTAAGAAGCTGCGTGCCGAGATTTCCCTCCCGTTAACATTCTCCCCAACCGGAGGGGCGTTGGATGGATTAAATTTATGGATCGGAAACTGTCGCTTGTGATTTTCAGTATCTGCAAACTGACCGTGAATAACAGATTTGGTTTGCATTGTACAGTGCCGCGCCCAGCCCGACATGCATCTCTCCGGGGCTGGAAGGATCGTCAGCAGACCAGGGTTGAGGATGCCATCGCATCGCGTGACGAATATAAATCATCGCCTGCCATCCGGTGCCTGTGTCATAATCAAGCATGAATCGGGCAGGCGAGACATGGGAACCGGAGTGGCAGAGTGTTTTCGAGCGTGACTAAAATATTCCTACGCAAAGCAGCATCGTCCCAGCACGGGAGAAGATAAAGGACGTGCACATGCCTTGGAATGACGCCCGAATATACTATGTCTTATCACGATCGATGTTTTTTTTTTTGTGCCTTGCAGCGTGCTTGTTATTGGGTTATTTTTGATGAGTTTTTATCATTTTTTGTGTTGTGTTTTTTTTGTGGCAAAACTAATGCGATGAATCACATAGAGTCGAAAAAGTGATATTTTGCTGATACCTACCAGGAAATGCAAAGGATCGCTGGATTTAATATCCGATGAAAACTTAAGCATTCCTATGGAAATTTCTTTAATTAATTGCATGACAAAAACTTTTGATTGTAAAATTCTAAATCAGTTATGTAAAAAAAATAAAATAAGTCTTTTGCAATATTATTATAACCTTTTTATATTTTTAATTTGAAGAATAAATATATTTTCTTCAAAATTTGTGCAAAACGAAAATCTGCTTACCTAAACTGCTTATTTGAAGGGTTCTCTCACTAGCGAATTTTTGATACCACACTAATTGAATTACTAAAGAGAATTGAAAGTTACTTGAAGAATTTAAATCGTTTCGAATCATTCAATCAACAAAAACCTTTATAAATATGATATATTTAAAAAAAAGACTAGTGAACACCTGTTTGCTTAGATTTTAAAAGTTTATAAAGTATATAAATTAAATTTTTCTCGTCTCAATAAGAAATTAATTTATATTTAAATGACGTTCAATGATTATAAAGTATTGAGCGATATTTACAAAAAAATTATAATTATTTATTGGCATTGAATTGTTTCTTTAGCTTCATTATAAATCGTATATTTAATAGTTTTTGACTCGCTTTTTTCAGACATATTATTTTTATTACGCTAAAGGTTTGCTTAAATATCAAAGAATTTCTGTGCAGAGCATCACGTCATTCATACGAATCGTTGCTGTAGTAAATAAATTATTGTCTTCTCTTAAAATCAACCCGTTGTGTGTTAAAAGCATGCAAAAAAACTTTTTAAAGTCTTCTTTCATTTTTGCTTAAAATGATGTCCAAGAGAATTCAAAACTAATAAAACTTTCTTTTTTTCTTCTCTTGTACTAAAACATAAATCGCTAGCAATATAAACCTGCTTCAATACTCCTGAAAGTTAACTGCTTAAGTAACAGCAAGAGTCTTTATGGTAGAAACAGTATCACGCATCACAAAGCTTGCCACCCCATGTAATTGTTTGGCAACTACTTGAAACGGAGCTGTTTAATTAATTCTCCTTGACAAGATAAGCCCTTCAAATAGTGGTGGGTGCGCGGAAAGGCTTAACGCGAGTCGGTAGAAGTGCTCGCTGAAAGTTTAATTTCCATGAACATTGCACACAAACCCTCATACACGCCCAAATCACACTCAACATCCGAGTGCGGCTTGACGGGTAAACATCCGCGTAAACTTTTCCGCGCCGCAAACATACGCGGCTGCCGTCAAATATCGATTTGATGCCACGAGCATGTATCTTGTCACCAGTCGTCACCTGCCTGCCGTTTTGAAGGACGGCGATACCGTTGACGATGTGTCGCTCCCATCTTTGCTCATTGAAGCCGTTCCGTGTTTGTCATCGGTAATCCTTATCAAATAGTATCCATCCGAGCTTTACGGCGGTTTCCTTCGCACCATTGTGCAGGACGGTTGGTGATGTGTGCGTAAAGATGGGTTTTTGTTCGGAACAAGCTCTTCCAGTCCGGCGGACCGGTATCTATCGCCCCGGAACACCATCGCAGCGATTTGTCAAATTCGCGACTCCTTCACGCGGCAAACATGTGCAGGGCTGGCCGCAAACATGTTGACAACTTGGCGACAGCAACCCATGGCCCGGTGGTACGGTGACAGCGTTTTTGTGTCCGATTCGCTACCCCTGGTGCCCACTTGCCCTAGGTGTTGAGATTGATGAAGCTGTCGTCTTTCTGGGGTTGGCGAGTGTGCTCAGCTGGTGGATTGTGGGGTGTGGTCTGGGTTGTACCAAATCCCAGATAGGCTGAGATCAATGTCACTTTTTCAAGATGCTTTTTATCAAGGAAATGCTTTCAGGCGCACAGCAATCACCTGGTGAGAATGAAGGTAAATTTATCATCTCGATCATTTCATTAAGGTTACAAGCAGCTCATTACACGTTCTCAGCAGGGTACGCTTAGCAAAAGAAAAACTCCCGCTAGCCTGATAATGTGTTGTACTTCACAAAATCAAAACAGCAAAAGTAGAATAAAGACTATGGCAGAGCACGGCACAGTCACCCGCTGCGAACGGCAGCAAGGATTCCGAGAACCAACGTTGAGATAGGTAGAAGTCACGCTTATCGATGTTGTCACGCTTGTCGATTGGTAACATTGCTCCCGGCTCCGCAATAGGTGCTCGTGCATGTTGGACGGCCAGAAGCGAGGAAAGACCCATCCTTGAACCGAACACAAAACAGCCTTGAAGTGAATGGGATTTCTTGATGTCACTTCATCATTACACCGACACTTTCCGTGGTGACAGAAGGAGCAAGCTCGGCAAGGAAGCCGCTCGGAAGGCGCTACACTTCAAGCAGAAAAGAAGCCCGAAAGATGGGAAACCTTGTTTCCCATGGTCTGTCTTGGCCCACTTCCGGATCTTGGTCGCTTCGCGATTAAATCGAGACCATGTCACGAGCAGGCGACGAGATGCTTGTCTGAGTGCTCTCAGACGCGTTTTCCTTTATCTTTCAATACTTTTGCTTGCACAAGCATGAATAAAATCTCCCTCCGGCATAAACATCGCACCATACGTCGCAGCCGCCCCAAAGCCATCATCGCATTACGCTAGAACCGCACACCGCGCGAAACAAAAGAGGTCACAGAGCGCGCCGTACATCTCATAATTTTATCTTTTGATCGAATTGACTTTAGATATCTCATCAACTTCCGCGTACACGATCCGAAACCGGGCAACCGGGGGTTTTCCCTTTTGCGGCAGTCTACCGAGCCATGGCACATGGGCTGGTTGCGGAACGCTCGTTCCCTCATCCCATCATCACTTCACTTTAAAAGCAATGCTGACAGGACACATCTTTTGCATCGAAGATGTCGTATAACTTTCCTGTCCTCACATGTCGCAGCGGCTCAGCGGTGTTGATCGTTTCGTGAAACAATAAAATATTGTTTACGACATCTTGCGTGATGTCTCGGTGATGCCTGGCATGGTGCGCCACGAATACGTCCCCGGCCGCCAGTAATCAGCTTCCGCGAAATTGAATCTTCAAACCGCATGTTGTCTGATGGCATTACGTCGGATTTCGGATCTCACCGGGGCCCGGGCTTTCACTGCGCACGGCGTGATGTACGGTAAGGTTGAGGCAAAGTGCTTTACACCTTCCAGCGAAAGCGTAACACCAGGATCCCGGAATGTGCACGAGAGTGTGTAATGTGGCCGTGACGCTGTGTGAAGACGCGTCCCGCAAAGCCAAGATAATCCCCGCCACTATACGATGTACGCCCGCCGGAAGCCTCATCATTCCCGGCCAGTCTAATGACTTCATGGAAGTGTGGCAAAGATTTACACGCCCAGCTATTGCGTCCCATCCCTTCGAATTGCGTCGGAAAACCGAACCCTTGCCCCACGGACGGGAAGCTTGATGCTTGACGTACCCGTTGCGCGGGCATCTAATGAGCAGCAAGTGTTCCCCGTACACGATCTCGCACTCACGAACCCGTGTCATCAGCGGAGAGCAAATCAGCGAGCTACACATTCGCGCCTCACTTGTCTCGGTATCAAGTTTAAGCACACTCCCTCACTATTCGCACCCCCGGACGGAGTGAATGTGTTCTGGAAAGCACTTTTCTTTCCTCCCACGTCATCGTTATGTCACATAGGGGGGGGGGGTCTGGCGGGTTTGGTAAAATCCGGCTCTCACTTAAAAGCCACAGCCAAGTGATTGTATCTGTCACTCAAGATCAGGGTTTCGGCATCGGTTCCCCCTTTGCGGCTGTACGCAATTGTGCCGCCATTGACAGCTGAGGAAGAAAGAATGGAAAAAAGATCATGGGAAAGGGAGGAAAGGAGGCGACGCCACCAAGGAGAAAACCTTTCCGGAAGGTCGCGTTGCTTCAGTCACGTAGGGGTTTCTCTATTTTAAGCTTGCCTATTCCATCACTTCGGAAACACTCTCACCCTTCGCACAAACCTTAATAGGGGAGCAATCTGCCACTTTGGAGCAAATTGTGAAGCGAAATTTTCCACTGCCAGGAAGGATCGTTAATTTAATTTTAGCGATTTTACCCCAAGGGGAACCGTTTTCTTTTTGGCACAGCTGTAGAACGCGGGACAGGGAGGACGGGTTTGTGGTTTGTTTCGGTCTGCTATTTGCAGTGTCAACAACTTGCTTTAAAGCTTCACACAAGAGCTAGCTAGATGTAAGTGAGTGATCGTCTGATAAATGCCAGTAGGCATTGCATCAAATCCGACCCACTTTGACACACCAGAAAGGGCTTAAACGATTCCCAACCAACCGGTGATAAGCAGATTCTGTGCCGGTTTCGGATGGATTAGCGATAATCGGCTGCGAAATGATTGGCGTGCCTGGAACGGCTCACGTCATTCACTTTTTTGCCCATTTTTCAACGGCTCTAAGTTGCTGCTTGGGTGGGGTGAGCTTAAGCTTTTAAGCGTGAAACAAACCGTAAAACTAGCCTGCAACCCCCGGTGGCTTTGAGACCAATTTGGCACTCGTCACCGTTGCGTCCCGATTTGTTCGAAGGTTTTCTTTCTTCCGTTTCAGCCCCATAAATGGCTGTGATAGCACGCCACAGCCACTACTTGCTCAGTTGAGTGACACTGGGTGGGGGAGGAAAAAGATAGAAATCAAATTAAAAAGTTCTGTTCCCTTCAACCAACGAGGCTCTGGTGCTTCGGGTGAACTTTCGAGTTGAAAGTGCAAACAGGCAAAAAAAAAACCTCCACCATTCTCACGCACACAGACGGACGAGCTTTTGCTTTCAAGAGACATTTGTCTTATGTGCGGTACAACGTAATTATGGCATTCCATTCTTCGCACCCGAGACACACCCGGACCAGCCCGGACGGACCGGATTCGTTAGCAGCTTTTTGCGGCTCCCACGCACGCTTTGCACGCCCGCTTCAAATTCTTTGACGCACTCAACTGGATCAACCCCACTGCCGGCCCGGCGTGCCCAGTGCTCCAGCGTCCGACTTCGGGAGGGCTGATTTTTGCATCGACCCGAAATCCTAACGAAAGCTATCTTTTAATCGAGTTTTTCCGGCATTGAATTTGAAGGTCCAAAGACTTTGAGTGAGTCTTTCTGTTTCCTCGCTTTGTTTTGCTTCGTCTGCTACCATTTGTGCCATTTTCTTTTTTTTTTGCTACGGCTACGGTTCGGTGTTTTCTGGCAGAGAAAAGGAGGTCCACACACAAGCGGGCCGGTGCAGCACACCGAGCAATCAGCATTACCGTCCCCTGTGCGGAACGGAACTAATTCGATTCTCGGGCACGAAAATCAAGGTTCGCTCCCTTCGGATGAAACGATTTTCCGATGAATGAAAAATCCAATTGAAACGGTTCCGAAAGGAAGGAGGGAAAGAGTTTCGAAGACGAGTCGAGCACGTGAAGGACTGTCCGAGCGTTGCCAAGTGTTTTCGGCTGTGGCGGAAACGATTTGCAAGCTCTTGCTCCACTCGAAATCAAAGCGTCCGGCGTAGTTTCCATTCATTATCGATTTGGCTATGCTAATCAAGTGGCCACGTGCGACTGACTGATTGCTCCGCACCCGTTTTGGCAGTTTTTTCAGAAGAAAGGGCACAGTGGGACGCCCGAACAGGTTAAGATTGTGATTTGATGAATTTTGTGTTTTTTTTTTTTCCTCTCTTTTCTTTTCAGGTAAGCAACGGGACTGGTTTGCGACTCGATGGAGTGATACGAGGGCTAGAAGAATGTCATCGCTTTCGGAACGAGCCGCCACCTTTCCGCGTGCCAAAGCGTTAATGAAATGTTTGAACGAACCTACATGATTGCATCCGATTTGCATCGTTTTCGCATTACAATTTGATTAATGCGATTTTAAAACGTTCTTTCCCTGGAGCCTGCTTCCATCGTGCGCTACAAACAAAAAACCAAGCCGACGGAAGTCTGCATTTGAAACCAGAGATGAACCATGCTATGCACGACATGTTGAACATAATGTTTGTCTCCGGCAAGAGAGTTAGTCCATGCCGACCAGCGTAACACAGTTAGTGTCATGCACGAGTGTCTATTTTCTTCTGTGTCGTTTCATTTTTTTTCTGGTCATTGTATGCCATCATGAGCGTCAGAGTTACCCGGGACAGAACCGAAGTGTAGCCAGCTGACCGGCAAAAGTTGGTCATGCTGCAGCCCGGCGGTCATTAGGTGCCGGGTTGTGTTGATGCAGTGCGGCAGCAGCCCACTCGAAAGCGGTGCGAAATTTGGTTTCTAAAAATCATGACTTATGACACTCCCTAATCTAACCACTGGGTGCCATCGCCACTTGGCACTTGCAGGAATGGGGCACTGCCACGTCTCATAGCTAAAGCGTTCGCATGCAAGCGATGAACGGATGATGCTTGGCAGAGTGCTGGTCGGTGAAAAGTTGATGTGGTTTTGTAGCACTACTGGATGGTTGAGAGGCTGAGGTTGGGCTCGAAACTATGATAAGGTAATCTAACGGGAAACATACGAAAAGGTGACCGTTGCGCTGAGGAGCTGCATGAGCAGTAAGCCGCAAATAAATTCTACTTGTCTAGCAAAGGTGGTCAGCTGCTCTGAAAGGTAAGTTTGATACATAGGAAAGCCATAAAAGCAAAAGTTTTCCTCTCTTATCAATGAAGTATTTTAATAATGAATTTATGAGGAATCAGATAATGAAATCTTGCATTACGAATAGTTTCCAAACAACTAATTAACAGAATGCCTGCATTGCCTTTACCAGTATGCCAGCAATGAATTATTTGGTAGGGTTTACTACTCTTTAAGAAATTTAAGCAAAACGCTTCATAAACAGCGTAACCTTATTAAAATTTATTTAATGTTTTTAATAGTTCTTTAAACAGAATGAAAACGAAGTTCAATAAAGCTATACCAACATTTAGAGTTTCAAATTCAATTGCTATTTTTTTTTTTTTAAAGCTAAATATTATCATATCAGAATGGAAAATCGAAGATATTTAAGTGTATGACGGATATTTAAAACAGTGTTTAAATAATGTTTATTTTTTAAGAAAAAATACTTTTATTACGGTACTAAGAACAGCATTTGAAGATGTATTTTTACTGAAACTATGAATGAAAATTTTGAAGGAAAAGTGTTTTTGATTAAAACATTCATGAATAATTTCTTGAAAAATAAAATAATGAAATGTGTTCCAGCATTCTGAGTAATTTTATTTTGAATCAATATTCATTCAAATGTATTATAATGAAGGGAAAATGTGCTGATAAATAGAAATCACGTGATATAAAAACGTTAAATAAATACAGTAGAACGTCGATTATACGTGGGCTGATTAACTGGGTGACGGATTATCCGTGACCCAACAATTTGACAGAAGAAAAGTGCCCATTGCCATATGGTTGAAAAAAATCTTAGCGTTAAGACAAATAAATCGATATTCTTTTTATATTCATGGTTATTTAAGTGATTTATGACCTCTACTTAAATGACAAAACGTATTAGAGAATTTATAATCAACTTATAGCCATAAAATCTACGCAAGGGTTACAAAAATAAGCTTTTATATTAACACGGTTCTATTATCCGTGAAATCGATTATCCGGCATGCGTACGGTCTCAACCACCCAGGATAATCGACGCTCTACTGTACTTCACATTTCTATGATAAAAATTATAACAAAATCAAATTTAAACCATTTCAGAAGTATGTAAAGAAAGCTCTCCAGCCCTAGCAAGCACTGCAACAGCTCTAAAACTGTTTTCTACATCCCACTGTCAATTACTTTTACAGAGCAACACACTTATGCAAACATGTCAATGTTTCGATCATCGTACGACCGAGGGAACAGCAACCTGGTGGATTTAACATTCCTTTGCAACAGGACCCACTCTACCACAAGCTCGCTAAACCCGATACGAAAAGTAAAGGCATGGTTCTCGCACACCCATCCGCAACTAAACCGCGTCAACAGTGAACTATTGCGAACGATGTCACTTTTAGCCTGAACCTACCCGCGGAACCGTATATCCCCAGGTCGCTGCGGTTTTCAAAAGCTAAGTGTGTTAGTTAGTTTGCGGGAAGCTGGCCAACGTTCGCCGGCACGAAAGCTTTCCCCGAGCCAGATAATGCCCGGTCGGGGGATGTATCTAATGAAATATTTATTTCACTTCCCTTTTTTCTCCTACCCGTTGGAGGCCAGTAGGGCTGGCCAGCCAGATATGCTGTGACTTGTTACCCATCGCAACCTGATTCGCTTCCTCGTTGCTGGGCGGTTGTTCGTAGGTAGAGCAGCATGTTGCTACTGGTACATAAAATCATACGCGACCAAATGGGAGGTTTGCACTTGGTTGCGGCGAAAGCACAACACTGCTACAGTTGATATTTGAAGGTGATGCCCCTCCGGACGACCGGCAGGCTCCCGGGGAAGACGGTGGACGGATCGGCAACGAGGCTCGCAGCTACAAGCGTTCCCGATGCCTGGTGTTTTTGCATAATCATGTCAACAGTTACGGTTACTCCGAACGGTGCACCAGTTGGTGCCACTGACTGTGGCCGTACGGTCGTGGGTTTGCTTCCAGGGGTGCAAGAAAGATTGCTTGGTCATATTCAAATCCCATCGCCACTTTTGTTGCCAACATCGCCACCACTATCATCAGCACTTTGAAGGGTTCTTCTGTTGCAGTTTCCTACGAGCGCTTGCTCGTCCGCAGGCTTTTTTACGGACACCGTCCCTGACCTTCTGCAACGTACCATCCCTGGTGGAGTGTCCTCTTACAGCAGCATCGACCGTTCGCTCGGCAAAAACCAGCAAGTGAACATAAATATTTGCGCTTTGTTGGACCGTTTGCTGCTGGCAGTTTTTGGGCGATGCTTGCACTCGAGCAAAAGCTGGCGGGCGCGTGTACGACACGGCAAAACAATCTAGAGAAATCCACCGCACCACCATTAGCGACATTGAGTGTAGTGCACTGGGTTTGGCGCTCCACCACACGAGGCTGAACACAGCTTCCTGAAACGGTTACTGCGGTTCGGAGGAACGAGGAAAGATTTCATAAAAATACGATTGTTGCTTGTACGTAAAGGGCTGCATTGGAGAATAACTTTTTGGACAGGGACGTGAAAATCGCCACCAGAGGGTAACCGATTTCCTGTACCGATGTTGACCCATGGTCCCCCCTCCCATCACTCTTCTCACCCAAAAAACCAACGAACCTAGCGCAATGCGTACCCAACCGCATGAATAATGCATGCCGCTGGTATCGGAGGTCAGACCTGGCATTTCCGGAGCGCCTTTTCCGCTGGTGTACAGCATTCATTTTAAATAACAATCGATGCTTCTGCTCACGATGTGCTAATGAGACTTTTGGTCCACGCCCTTTTGAAAGGGTCGTTTACTCGTTTTACTTCCAAGACTTGCAGCAACAAATACGCCACCTGCTTACTCTCAACGCTCATGCTTAACTCGCGCTACAGTTCCCAAAATCACTTATCTCACTCGAACGACCACTCGGGCCGCGATGTTCTGTACCGTTCGCCAGAACTCGCCGTACATCCACCTTCAAACGATCCAATCTCCGACGGGGAACATTCCAGCTCCTATCCACAAATTCCCTGTTCATGCATAATAACGCAAAATGTACCCACCAATTCCCTGCCCGGTGCTGTCCATGCTCTATGAACAAACGATAGCAGTTTTTCACTTTCGTCGCTGATTTGCTCCCCAGCCGGTTGGCATGGTGGCATGGAAAAGCACGGCCAGCAACAAGCGTCCACAACGGAACCGGTGTAAGGTCGATGAAGATGGATCAGGTTGGCGAAGGCACGTGCGCGCACCCCGGCAAAGACGACCGTCGCCATTTTCCGATCGGGAAGAAATGATTGTAAATTGAATTCTTCACATTTCTCTCCGGACAGCTCGGGCACGGATCACGGTGCTGCTGAGTTTTGGCTCGATTGAACTGCCAGCGGCTACCCGGTGGTTGTGATGGTGGTGACGATGGTCGTGATGGTTCTCCACCCGTTGCTGTGTCGGTGATGATGTGCGACGGTTGAAAAGTTTTTCAATCGCTCTCCGTTCGGGGAAGATGCGTTGTGCAGGTGAATGAGAAGCGGTGTACAATTTCCAAGAAGCACATACCACGTGCTTACAATCGATCGAAAAAGACTTGGTATGTAATAGTGCTTATCGGTGGAAAGCAATATAATGTAATAAAGTATTTAAGTGGCTTCGTGAGACGTTAAGCCAGGTTAGGGCAACATATTTTCTCGTTGTAGTGTTTTTAAAGCTTCAAAGAAGTTAATGCTCAATGTCTTTTGTGTGAAACACTGTTTTAAATTTTAAAGAAACAAATAAATTTGATTAGAGCTGTACTAAAGAAAAAAAAATGATTTTATAAATTTTATTTCCAAAGAACCAAATCAACTTTTTTTCTACAATAAATAACAGTCCTTGGTTTCAGTCAACATATCGTAAAAAATCAATAGGAGCATGGCCCAAACTTTGTACTGTGCTGAATGTACAGTTATTTTTCCAGGCAATCCATTGGTTGTATTGAAAGCTAGAATAAAAATCTGACAACTTTAGGTATCAAGTCTGTCAAGAATCATTGAATAAAGACACTT
>KB671987.1:462683-582484 GCA_000349105.1 Anopheles epiroticus | reverse complement strand
GTCTTTCAAGAATCATTGAATAAAGACACTTGTAACGCTTAACATCTACTTACCTTGCTTTTAAAGAAGTGCTGTGTTTTATTAAGCCTTTTAACGCAAGAACGTTATATTTGACTGTCTTTGGGGCGCCTTTATTAAACCAAACTGCTGAAATTTAGCGAGTGTTCATTATTTGGCTTCACAATTTGGATATTTCATGCTTCTATTAATACGAAGATGCCAGCCCCGAAATCAGACACACTTATTTACACGACTTTTATTTGAGAGGGGAAAACTTCAACTCCAAAGCTTCGTAAAACAAGCAACGGAACAGTGCAAAGACTAATATCGATCGTGGTACGCAATTTCCGAAAAAAGGCACCACAATTTATCGCATTACGAAACACCATTGCCGCCGACGCTGATTAGAAGATGCCAGCCGGAGCTAAGGAGCCGGAAAGGGGGGCCGAGGGTCAGCGAACCCTCCACGGTTGGGCAAACAGCGACAAAAATGGCAATCCTTCGCACGAACGCTTTGCGAAAGCCGGTGGTAGCATGACTTTCCGGCCGGTACCGGTTGGTTCCGTTCCGACGCGGAGTATGTTTCCATAGCTCTGCGTGCACGAACCTCTCACGCTTCAAGCTTATGAGCAAGCACTTTTCCGAGCGGGTGTAGGTTTAGAAATCAAAGAGAAAAAAGAACAAGCTTCGAAATTTATAACAATCGTCGGCGTTTGCCTTTGCACCCTTTCCGCTCACACCGGCACCGTGTATCTTAGCATCTTGCTGTACCGACAGCTGGGACCGTGTCTCAAGGATTTCTGTGACGAAGTGTGTCGCTATTTCACTTGCACCCACTCAAAGCGAACCCACTACAAGCGAGCCCAGAACGCACCGGAGAACGGGCCCACAGAGGGTTGGCTGCCATTTGGCAAGCGACTAACGGCATCGTCATTTATATGCATGACTGTGTGGATCACGTACACGTGACAAATGTGTTCGCAACGCGGGGAAAATGAAGAACCTGTGCCCTTGTTTGGGCACGCTGAAATGAAATTCTCTCGCTTGCGGGCACCCCTGCCACCGGGCGGCATTGTTTGGAGAAGCTTGTGTGAGCATCAAAATTGCATCAAGCCGTGTTTCGGGCGCAACACTTCGACACCACGCACTAACGTTTGCTGATGAGGTATGTGCGCCCTACGCCGGATAGCTTCCCGCCAAGGCCTGGTGGTGTGTATGACTTTCTGTGGTCCCGCGGAACAAGTGCCCCGTGGCCTGCCCCGCCGTGTCAGTTTGTAATCAGGCTCGATGTAAAATGTACACCCATGATATTTACCTTTCCCTTCCCCGACATTTACACCATCCTCCTGCGAACGGGGTGATGAGTACACCTTCAAGATGAACATCGTTCTTCGGGGCACATGCAGGCGAGTTTCGAAGGCGAGTCGTCACTGGTTCGAGGAAACAGGAAGCTGCTCGTATCAGGTCGCCTAGATCGCCTCCTTCAAACCTGACACCGACCCGGCAGGTTCTCGGGAGCGCCCTAAGCATAAGGCGCACATGCTAAATACTTCATCACTGCTCACCGGTGCGTAGGGCGTACATTTCATTAACATGCAACGCCAAGCACCTGCCAACTTGTGCACGGTTCAAATCACTCGCTTTCGTGGAAGCTAAGAGGTGGGCAAGCTTTTTTACTTCCCCACCCTTCCGCTGTTTCTTGCTCTGTTCTACCCTACTCCAATTTTGTTTCTTCCGCTTATAGTGGATGTAAGGAGAGACGGTACCGAAAATTAATTTGACGTGGGCAGTCACACACATTATGGCCAATGGTAGATTTGCGGCGAAAGTTAGCCATTCGTTATAAGCTTCGGTAAATATGAGATATGAGACGACCGCGGCCGAGAGTGGAACCAGTGCGAGACGTGGCAAAGTTCGTGACAAATAAATGACAAATGTTTCCATCTCCCTGTGGGGAACGCCGGTAAGATACATGTTTGCCACAGCTCCGGGAGTTACCAATGGCAACCTTTGGGACAGTTGCACAGTGGGCGTCAAGTGTTAAACTGTGAACAGGTTATTCCTTGCGTTTCCATGGCAACATTATTCCGAAAATGTAATAAACTTTAACACATTCATTAGAGATACATGTTTCGAAAAATCGGGCGATTTAGTTTAAATCATTGAAGACACAAGAAGAATTTTGAAATAGAAAATTTCATAACCTATCAGTAGAACAATTTGGTTCTTGATCTTTTTGGGTTGAATAACTTTACATATTAGCCTACGGCATGACCGTTACTACCGAATAAAAAAAATACATATTTTTCCATGAATAATCACAAGGTTTGTCATACATTCCAGAGTTTTCAACCATTTTCTAATGTCTTTTTGAATTGAATTTTATAGGAACAAACCAACAAAATCTTATAAAGTTCTACTGATCCCAGTGCCTTTCTTTAAAGTTAATGAGGTTTAAGATTCTTTAAAAACTTTTTATTAAAAATTTCAAATAAGAAAAAAATATTGTACAACAAATTGATTTAAGCTGATTTGCTATTTGATAATTTATTATATTTATTATAATTAATTTGCTCTTTTGTTAATTTATTGTTAACAAAATGATCTAAGACACTAAAAAATTCAGCTTAGTTAGAGTTTTCTGGTTGTTAAGATTCAAACGTAATAAATAAAGGATTAACAATATTCAATTGCTGTTTTGGTAGTCAGAAAAAGTGTAAAAAATGTATGAAAATCCTTATTCTAGTGGCGGTACCAGTATGGCGTCGAAGTGTGACTAACTACCCCGGTGACCCCTCCTTCCAGGCGTGTAAGTAGCATTTGCGCGATAACTTTTGCCCACGCTGACTTCACTATGCTCGTAAACTTTGCTAATCGCTGTCACGGTGCCTTGTCCAGTGGGTCTTAGCGGTAGTCGCGTCGAATACACCAAGGATGCCATAAAGCACACTGCACGCGAACGTGCCTGGAAGTGAAAACGAGGCGCGCCCTGTATCGAATGGGAAAAGTTTTTCTATTTTCCTTACGACGTTTCGGGTGGAATTTGACGCAACGAAAACAAAACCGGGCGTTCCTTAATCCCTAATCTTCAAGCTAATCTTCAAAGTACGAAGCGTTTTTCGTCTCGGGTATCGGCAATGCGCCAGACTTGTTTTCGTCTGGCACGATCGAAGGATAAAGCGGACAAGTCAAAACATTCACTTCCACCGCCCCGAACCAACCCCTTTTTGGGTCTTTTACCCTCCTTCCTGGTGGACATGGAATGAGTGATAAGGTAAGGTGAGGGGTTTTTCAAGGATTTTTGGATTTAAGGAGGTGTACGCTTAAAACAAAACCATTGCCAACACTAGTTTAAGCAGTTAAAACATCCCAACAAACCGCCATTAACGTGATTCATGTTCGACCGCAATCGCAGCGTGACCCCTGCACAGTCCCAAGGAACTGGGCCTTCCAGCACTGGGAAGCCAACAAGCCTACAAAGGACCCTTCGACCTGGAACGTACATCATACTCTCCCAGAAGCGATGGATCGAAGGCGATTTATAAAAATTATCCAGGTGCTTACAGACATTATCTTGCTGGAAGGAAAGATGTAATCCTATCATAAATTCTGACCTCTTTTACGCAACGTGCACCGTTCCTTGGGTTGGATGCGGCAGCTCCGGTGTGTTTGATTGTTACATTTTCTTCTACTGTGCGGAATGGAACGATGAACACCAAACCTGAGTCTAAGCGTCACTTACTAAATCCTTACGCACTCGAGAGTTTGGTGCGGCTTAGGGATAGGAAAGGATAGACACGCAGCAAAATATATACATAGTCCCTTTTTCCTAATCACCCAGCAAAGGAGACCGAAACAATAGCGCCAAAGATGGAGTTGATGGTGTGGAAAACGGATGGCTGCGCTTGTATCATGAATCATTCCGTTTTTCGGGATCAAGATCCCATCCAGCCGTGGGAGGATACGGGACAACAGAGACTTCAGAGGCACGCCCGATTCAATAGGCTTTGCTTGGTTCTGTCTGTCCCACTGGTTGTGCTTTCATCGTGCTGCTTTCCAAATAGAAACAAGAGTAGCAGCACTTCCTCTCATCTTAAAGGAGGAAATGAATTTATTAATAAAAAAAATGAGCTTGCTGTTGGCGCGAGCTTCATCCTTCGCTTCGACACTAACTGTAAGTAGAAGGAAGTTGTATGATTTATGCACCGCACTGCTCTCTATCGGGAAATGACAAATTGTGGAATAAATTTTCATTAAATTATAGTTGCTCCGAAAATATTCCAACAGTACATATTAAAGATTGAAGATGAGGACTTACTGGCAGAGCTTACTGGAAATTGATAATTATATTTACTTATATTTACCTTTCATTACATGTATTTACACAGGCATTTCTGGAAGTATATTTTATGCCTGCAAAATTCTATTAATAGTTTAACTTTATATCAAACAATCAATAACACTGAAACAGGATTCTTCTGAATTTACAAACATTTTTGCTTCCTTCCCGCTATAAATAAAACAGTCATTTTACTAGGATCCACGGCTCTGCTCCAAGCGTGATTAAAAGCATCTCCAAAACAACAACGATCAACTGCGGCCCTTTGGATTGACATTTCCGCAAGCACCGCCCAAAGTGTAACGCAATGCGTCACACAGCGCGCAAAGTCCTCATCGAAAGGCATCGCAAAAAAGCAGCGGCGCTTGAAGCGTTTTTAAATTAACTTTTACCTCGCCATTTGATCGCAAGGGCTACCTCGCTCCAACGCACTGTAGGGTACCAGCTAATTGTCAAAAGTTGCAAAAGCGTCAGCGCTTTATGTGACACTCACCCAAAAAAGAAAGCACACTCACCCAAAACCTTCACCGGGGCAGACAAATTGGAATCGAAATTGGAAAAAGGATCCTTTGTCGGGCTGTTGTAGGAAAAGTGTAATTGAATCCATTCGTCTTTTAACACGTTCCTCGAACCGAATGTCCCCGGGCCAGGCCTGAGTGCGATCTCAGAACGGTCATCACAGGCGCTTCCACGTATACGAATGAAACCGAGAGAGAGGGTTGGTAAAGTTGATAAAAATAATTACACCGAACCTTTCGGTTAGGAAATAAAACTTCACAGCAATACACAGCCTCACGGTACTCGGCGATCACGACGGGTGTGAGGTCTTACTTTGGAATTCCAACGAAACCACTGTCTCAAGTTAGTTCTTCCGAGAGAACAAAAATTAAGCGCACCCTCCAAACGGTGGCTGGAAACTGCTTTTTAAGCACCGATTGCAAACAGGGGGTCTCCGAGGGGTTATGAATATTTTATCGATCAGCAATAAACTCGTTTTGTGACCGGACCAGTCGCACCAGCTTTTCCCCCTGCCCCCGTTTGATGGCTCATTTCATTTTACCAGCTTTTAAAGCAAAAAAAAAGAAGGTAAGGAAAGGAGGCAAGGAAAGAAGACATACAACAAAACTAAACCAGAATATTTAACTATCTGCAGCAAGAATCTCTGCACACCGAACAGTTGAGCCCTTTTTCCCGACGACATTATTTTGCGTTTTTTCTCGCCTCTTCCAAGCCTGCCCTTTTGTCTCATCGGACCGGCCCGGAACCGTTCTTAACAGAAGTTTGGCCACGGCAAACTATTCTTTATAGCGGCATCCGTCCGTTTGCTTCACTGCCACACATTTCCACCGAAAGGGGGCAGGGTTTATGCTTTGTCGGTACCACTGTACTGTACCGGGCCAAGCTTAAATATCAATCACTGCAAAGTCCTGCCACTGCTGTTGCTGATGCTGCGATGTACAACTAAAGGAAAACGGGAGGGAAAAAATTAAACGAAACGGAAATGACAGAATTCCATCTCGATTCTTTATTATGAGACTGCTCGGGGTTGGGCGGTTGGTTCCTTTTTTTGGGGGGGGGGGGGAGGGATTTTTCGTGCCTGCACTACTTCGACTAGCAAGAGGCAAAGTGTGGCAAGAGCGTAAAAAAATGGAGCAATTGCTAGCTTCCGCTAAACCTTCATCCCTGTTACCGATTTATTTTTGCTCGTTTCCGGATTCGGAAGTGGAAAAAGCGCCTTGCCCGTGGAGTGCGTTCGGGACGGACGAAGAAATGGGGTTCCGCAAAAGGGGTTGGGAAAAGAAATTTCGAGGCGAAATAAAAAGCATAACTTTTTCTCGCATGATGAATGGGTGGGTTGTTTGGCTGCTGCTGTGTGTGTGGAAAAGTATTGTAGAAAAAGCTTTACCTCGTGCTGCTGCTGCAACCAGACAAAGGGCAGCGAAGGCACCAACGAAAAAAGGCGAGCATTGCTTCTTTTCTCGCCCTGTCAAGCAAACTAGCTTGCCATCCATTCATTCAGGTGCAAGGGCCGGTATTGGGTCTATTGAAAAGTTTCACAGCGAGCGGCACTTTTTTGGTCGAAAGATGGTTAAAAATGGCCTGCAATGATCGTTGCAATAGATCATCATCCTTGCAAGCAAGCTTCGAACCCGCACGTATAAACTGTTTGGCTAATTTTGTGACATCGCACGAACCGACAATTCAAAACAAGGACGGTCTGTAACACTGTTCCATTGAGCCAGTCGCTTTGGTGGATTTCTTATTTCATTACCAATTTGTCACCGTTTGTCAACCAAAGCGTCCTTGTGTTTTTCTGTCATCTTTTTTGTTTGCATTTTCCGCCTCCGACTTGGAAGGAAATGGCAGGCAATTGATGAGTAAAGTCAGCATAAAGCACTAGTTTTATGGACGCAAAAAAAATGGACGAAAAAAAAAGAAAGTGCAAAGAAATGAAGAGCACATATGGTGACGGGGCTGACGTCAAATGGTAAAGGCTGAATGGCAGAACATTAATCCAACGTTTGGTAAATAACGCTCATTAACACAACAAACGACATCTACTTCCGTTCCATTCCAGCATTCTAATTTTTCATAAACAATGGTTTGTTCTTCATCACGAGGCATTGGCTCAATTGTTTATTTAGTGTCTACGGTGAGGTGGAAAATGTGCTCATTATTTTAAATATATTTAAAATTATTTATTATATGTTCTCCCTTTTTGTGACGCATTTTATAGCTTCTTCTATTAAAAAACAAAACAATCCCACAACTGTCTAATTGCAAAGAAGCATTCAAGCAAACCGTCCATTTTCCGAGTAATTTTCGTTTTAAGCGGAGCTGTTCCATCAAATCCCTGAATCAACATACAGCAAGAGAAAGGAGCCAATAAAACAAACGGTTTGACGGTAGCCTAACCACTAAGTGCGTGTGTATGTGTGTTTGTGTATGTGTGAGTGTGAACTGTGTTTTGTGTTAAACCTTATTTAAAGTTCTCACGTCACTCACAGCGCCTGTCGGGGATGAAACTCGAGCAGAGGTGCTTTTTTATGCTCACTCCCCGATTCCACACTCCCCGGGGACATCTCATCCCTGTGTGTGTATATATATATATATATATATATGTGTGTTTGGGTGTATGAGTTTTTTGTGCCTACGAAAATCCACAGCCCCACGTGTGCGGGGAAAGAGGGTGGAACGGGGGATTTACGGGCGCATGGTTTGAAATCGAAACGAAATGAAATGCCGGGTCAGAGGCACTAATTAAAATTTTACTCATGAAAATCGTGGCGCTTTTCATTTCTCACTGTGCTCGCTGCGCACCAGGAAACGGGGCAACGGGGGCCCCAGAAACAAAAACACAAATGAATGCTTTCCAGGAGGCTTTCGCGTCCTTCCAGGCCCCGAATGTGTCCGGTCTCAGGCAGGAGGCGTGTGTGTACGTGCCGTGGGAATTGAACACAGCCTCCACGCGTCTTTGTGACACCGAGTACGGAGTGTTCGGACGTGCAGGCATTGCTCGGGGCCACCGCGGGGTTTTTTGGATGGGCGAGGGATGGCAGTGGCAAATCGGTAATTTATTCCCACCCATGCATTGCTTTCCGGTTGAACTTTTCGGAAACGTTCGGGGGGACGGACGGGGGCTCGTTTGCGGAAGATTGGTTATTATGTTTATGATAATGTCCTCGTCCCTTACGGTGTTTTGCGTTTCCCTTGAATGAAGGCAACCCGGGCGGGGCAAGCTTTTCAAGCTGCACAGTGACGCCAAAGCCTTGCAAGCTTTGCCATTGTAGAGGACAGTTTCTGGGAAGCGATTGACAGAAGAACGCCTCCCAATCTAGCAAGACCGTTAGGCCGCAAGATGGAAATGGTTGTTGCATAGCGCCGGGGAAAGGTCATAGCTGGAACCTTTTGAGCCCTCCCCCCACTATGTGACAAGCCGTTCGATTTGCTACGAGATGTCTTAGTTTAGCAGCTGCGGTCGTACACAATGTTCTACCGGCGAGCCTTTCCGGATTGGTTGCCTCGGTACTGGACCGTGGTGCTGGTAAACAATTTGTAGCACAAACGTATCTTGCTGGGTGGATAGCCGGCCCCCTGCAACCAGTGAAACTGCGCTTCGCACATGAGTTGACAGCTCGGACGACGTGTACACCGGCGGGCAAAGGTTGACGTTACGCCCGAGGGCAAACAATGGTTTGGTTCCAATGTTTCCAACAGACAATGTCTTTCCCACTCAAACCCACACGACGGCAGAACGTGGAGATAGACGATTCCCTTACGCACGGGCACCAGCGCTAAAGCGGGCACACTTCCAGTACGACCCGCCCGTGTGCAGTGCATTAGCAAAATTTACCTAATCTCTTATTATCGTTATTATTCAGTGGTGAATATTTTATGCCATCACATGGTTCGGCTGGTTTCGGGGGAAGCAGTCTTGGCTGTCTCAACGTGCCATTATCAGTGCCGAACCGCACGATGCTCGACATTTGACAATGGGCCCATACACACACAATGCTCTTGTGCCCACCACCGTGTGTGGCTCGCCTTAGCTAACACTGGATTGCTCTGACAGCTGTCATTGAGCCTCTAAAATTTCACCCAACCCCACACGTGACACTGAGCACCCCGCCCCGCACAACGTGCCGACATTAACCGACATGTAATTCAAATATAGCAGGTGTAAAATTCAAATTATCACCCCGAACCGAAAAACCGATCGTAATCGGCAAAATGGAAGGTGCGAGCATTAATTATGCAATCGGAGTTCCGGAACGCGTCCTACCGGATGCTGACAAGAGGGTCGGAAGTGAAGAGCGAGACAGGATCGGAACGTTGTGCTTCCTCCAAACGGGACCACCGTGAGTCTCACAAAATGAACCACCCCGGTCGTATATTGTTTCTTTTTCATTACGCTATCGATGCTCTCGCGCGTGTGTGTGTGTGGCCCTTTAATGGCCGTGGGGAACGGCCGTTATGCGTGCAGGAATAATGCGAACGAGAAAGTGGAGAGAGAGAGAGAGGGTTTTGCCAATCAACGCGTTCTGAATATCATTTGCATATTGATCGACCTGCACTGGCTGGCGGTGGTCCGTAAATGTGTATTTTCCTCCACTGATAGCGAGGATCGGTTATGGAAAGAGTGTTCGCAGAGGGACAAGCTGGGAGAGGCTTTCCACGCCAGAAGCCTGACCGCAATGAAACCGATAGCCGCCAGAGCTGTTGTGTATGGGCTCATCGGGCGTGAAGTTAGAGCATAATATTTTCCCAGAACTCGGCTAAAATCTTTGTAACGATGAGTGTATGGTCCCAACATTGAAGACAGCCCAGGTGCGGTTCATTGATCTTGTGCTGCTCATTGACTTTATCCCGGACAGGATGTGCGTGTGCAGACTGTGTACCGACGAGAACGAAATTGCTCCAGTTTCATTTCACACACGAGCAACAGTAATTAGTGGCAAGTAAGACCGTTGATCTTGCAGGAGCTCTAGCGCTTACCTTTTCCGGTAAAAACTTTTCCCTGGGCGGAGAAGATAAACTGGGCGCTACTGGAGCACTCCGGGGTGCTCGGTTGAGTAAATTGCTCAAGATGCTCGGGTCAGGCTAGTAATCTGAAGAGCATCACTGCAAGGAATCATGTTACTTCCAGGTGTGTATCGTGTATTTGTGATTATCCAATACCCTTTGTTCCGATTAGGCCAGCTGGCTGGTAGTAGCGTAAAACGATTTCCAAGAATCTCCTGCCTTTCTGAAGCACTCCTATCGGAATAGCTACCTGGTCTAATGAATTCCTGCAGATGATTATCCTTTCCCAAACGGGCGAAAAACCCGGTCGTGCCGAGAAGTGCGTTTTTCTTCCCCTTCCTGGAACAGGCTTCAATGGGCTTTTTTTGTTTGCTTTTACCGTTTTACATCGCATCTTGTGCCGGGGCTTGACCCGTGCCCCTTTCGCGGCGCTCTTCTCGTCGCCTGACGCGTTTGTCCAGCGGACCGAAATGGCCATTAACGGCTTAGCAACCAAGCGAACCAAACTGCGCTCGGACAATGGGCGCTCGAACTAATTTCACTGCATTAGGGCAGAGCCGGGGCTTGGCCGGAGCTTGGCAACCAACTTACAAATGTGAGCGCCACATCCATTAGAGGCAGGTTTTGTCGTTCAGCCGGTTTTCTCTACGGTTGTTGCTAAACAAAAGTCCACATTACACATCAAACAAAATCTCGACCATTTCGTTTTGCTAGCGCTGCTTGGTGGGGACACTCGGGGGACGGGATACATCGTTTTGTTTTCGGTGCCGCCGGGTGCGACGTTTGGCAACATCCAACAGAAAAGGTAATGACCAAACGAGCACAAAAACGCAGCTACACAGCTACATCTTGTGTTGAAACAAACTTTGCTTGATGTTGCTACTGCTGCAAGCTCTAATTCCAACGGCCCACAATGGAGCCGAGCAAGCCGGCAAGAACAAAACGCCCCGGAGCTGTGAGAGACTTTTTGTAGCTTTTTGTGAAAATTAGAATCCGAACCAAAGAATGACACCGGGCAGAAGACGATGCGACAACCAAACGGGTGTGTGTAAAAACACACTGGCACCGTGAGAGTGTGCAAAAAAAAAAACAACCGAAGACAATGCCTGCCGAGTGATGAGAACGGGAGGCTGGAAAAGTTTTATTGTTTGTCTCGGCCTCCCTGTGGGCCGTGGGCGTGGGACGGCTCAGAGGATATGGTTTTTGTCTTGGATTTTCCCCTTTGCCGTGTGTCTCTGTTGCTATTTTGATCAGCCTTTGGTTCAATTACCTTGGCACTCGTCCTTTCCGCGTTCGGGAGGCGCTGGCCGTGGGTGCAGCAGGCACTTACATTAACAAATCCATTTTCAAAGCAGGCCTATCCGGACCGGGCTCCGGTGGAATTCTGATGCCGACTTTTCTGCCGCACACTCAAGGTGACACTCGCGGACATGGACAATGCCATGGAAATGTCGAATATCATCTTGCCGGGGCGGCGTCGGGGGACTCCTCTTCTGATTGTCTTTTGAGTTTTACTCGCACCGACTGGGCTGCGTGCTAGTGGCGAGAAGGAAGGTGCAGTTGAGGATAGGGCAACAGGGGTTTGTTCCAACGAGCAACCACAAAAGCTCAACCAGTGCGGGGAGTAACGCAGGAAGAAACCGGCACGTTGTCATGGCCCTCTGCGCTGTTCGCATTCAATCAGCGGGAGCGGACCTGAAGGGTGAGGCGCGTCTTTTTTTTCTATTCACCGTTTTCCTTCCATATTCCACTGTTTCGTTTGACAAAATGGGTGATTTGTGCTTTCGGTGGCGATGCTTGCTCTTCCGCCACCGGGACCGGTTTGCGTGCTGGGAGGCACACGCACGTGCAGGCACGCGTAACGTTCCCTTGCTTCCCCCTTCCTCCCCCTCTTTCCCGTTCCGCACGCAGACCGGTATGTGCCGGAAAGCTGGATTCGAGTGCGGATCCGGTTCCGTGCGTTTTATTTCCGAAACGAGACAATTCCATTTATCAGAACACAATTTATACGATCATACACATCCGAATGGGTTGTTTGTTTTCTTCCTGTACTTCGGTATCTCTTTCTCGTTCTCCGCATTGTTGCTCCATGTGAGTGTGTGTGCGTGTGTGTGTGTGTGATGCAATCCTTTTGTTTTGTCACCCGTTTGCCATGCTGCAGGATTGGGTGGAAAGCTCTTAAGGTAGCTGGGCAGCGATCGAGTGGCTCGGAGCAGGTTTTCAGTTACTGAAAAGCCTACAAAATCCATCCTTCCAGCATCCAGGGTTGCACTGCGTAATGTAATGCCCGGGTAGGGATGTAAATTATAAAAGAGACAAGCCTTATCGAGAGCACTTTTTGAAGCCCATGGGACTAAGGGTACGTGGTGTGTGACGTTACAACTGAGCTTTTGTAACTGGATACAGGTGAACAACGGCTGGTGAAGATATGTGCCTTTGCTTAAGCGTGTCCTGTTTCTTCCTCGGTGAAACATATTTCTCTCAAGGATGAACTAAAAATTTAATTTGTGAAAACGTTATTAAGAAATGAGACAAAAGACATATTTGCATGAAACATTACCTTATACTTTTTAGATAGACAATTCTTTTGTAATTAGAATGCAAATGTGAGTGATCCATCTCCTAGCTGGAATCTTTTCTTCTTCTTGCTAACTTTCTTTCTTTTTGCTCACTTGCTCACCTGTACTTTTCATTCCTGGAACGATTCAAATGCGTTTGTGCAGTGTCCTGTAGCTCTTAGTGCTTCTCGAAAATATGATACCTTGAATAATATAAGACCATACATCAGCTTTCCAATCTTTCCTTCCAATCGTCCGCCCTAGCCTTCTTTATGCGAACCACTTAAGATAATGTCACAACACAAATCGGATATATTTCCGGCCACAGAGGCAAAAGCTTGTTCAAAATCCTCTATAAATATCTCGACAAAATGAGAATGCTATTTTGTTTCCCCTTACCTTACCGCCAAGCATTCCCCGTTGAGTGAAGACCGATTCAGTTGCTGTCACTCGATTCATGAACCTCCTAACATACCATTCAAATGATTTCTGCCACATGCAAAGCACAACGAAGCCACGATGCGGCGAAAGGGCGAGTATTCTACAGCGTTTGGAGATAGATTTTATAGTTCCCTTTCCTTATCCCAGCAGCTTGCACAGTTGCAGAAAAGGGGGTCTCAACAGCAGGAAGGATTTTGGAATGTTTTGAATCAATTTGTTTGAAGATGGGAGCACCATTCATGTGAGGTTTATAATTCGCGTGGAATTGTAAGGTGACGCTTTTCAAACCCTGCGACAGCCAACCAATGCTGGGCTTTGAGACAGACAAGCTCTGTGGGTGTAATTTCAAAACATTCTAGGTCGGAAAACAGCTGGGAAATTCCCACGCCCGTTTGTCTGCGGGAAGCTGTCCCCTGGCTGTACAAAATAATAAACTATGCCTTTTGTGCTGTATTCCATATGAATTTAACCAATTTTACCACCGTTTTCGCAAGCGTTTATCATCCCAGCGGCGCGGGATAGTGTGTCACTTTTTGTAGTCACCAGCGTGTACGGGGGGTATGGAATAGATTGCTGTTAAACAGGATCGATATATTTCACTGACAACCGTAGCTCACTCGGGCCGCAAAGTGAGAGGATGGCCACAAATTCAACATTCGTCGTGCAAACCTCTGTACAAAAACAGAAACATGGACACACACACACACACACACTCATGGAGGAGGAAGCGCCAAAAGCAACATACACCACACCGACTGGCTGTTGATTTATGGTTTTGCGTCGCGCGGGAAGTATTTTTCAATGACGGTGTTTATTTTTGTTCGTTTTCGCATCGTTTAATCGATTTTATGCCAAAGCCACTTTGGATGATACTGGTGGGGGAGTTTCTCTTTTTTTTTTAAAAGCGAAACATTCTAAAACGACACAAAACGCAGCCCAACTGATGCACGCAGCTGCGTGTGTCGATTGTGTGACAGTGTGACAAAAAGCCGCCGGTTTGCGGTTGAAAGGCTTTTCGTTGCGCGAGAAAGGGAAGCATTTGCAGTGGCATAGGAATGCTTCGTTCATTCAAGCGCAATGGGCATGTCGGGGCGCTATTGTTTGATTTACACCGGGTGCGCGCGTTTTCTGAAGTGTGTTTATGTTTCTTCATGTTTCAACGCATGTTGATGGATGGAGAGTTTTGTTTTTTTTTTCTCTTCGTAATGCAATGAAAATAGAGCAATAAAATGATTGAATCGCTTTTGGCCCACGATTGGTGGAATAAAGAGATGGAAATCATTTTAAATACAGCATTGCGTGGTAGTGACATTTGAAGCGTTTAGACAACATTGTCCTTTTAACCAACAGTGATTTTCATAGTTATTTTAAATAATAAATTCAATCAACATGCGATTTGAATAGCGTTACACCCAAAAACACACCCTTTTAGCTGCTCCATGCCTTTCCTCACCTTTGCTCTGGTAGGCTTATTGTAAAACAGCTTCCATTAGCATTGCAATCAGGCAGATTCCACAGCACATTTTTTAACACTGAGACACCTTACACACGCACACACCCACATTCCAGCTCCGGCTGTGGATATGAAAATGAAGTTTGAGTCTATTTTAAGGAATGCAATCCTTCACCATGCTTCATGATGAGCTTTTGTATTGTTAACATTCTTCTAGAGTAAATTGAAATATTTGCTCACGGTGATAAATTGCTTTGGCTTGCCGGCATTCCTGCGCTAACCTGTGTGTCTTTTTCTATGTGAGGAAGTTTAATGAAATGCTGCTGAAAATATGCTTGATGGACATTTACAATCTGTACAGCTGCGTGAGGACTGGAGTAGGTGTAAAATATGAGGGATCGTTAGCGTTATTACATTCTTGTTTTATTTCCGAATCGCAAGCTATAATTGCTGTGAAATAATGAAAAACAAAATTATAATATTTTATTTTCGTTATAAAATATTTCCAGAAAATGTTTAAAAACTGATCAACAGTATTCAGTGAAACTCTATTCATGTGTGATTTCTGCTCCGCCAATGAATACACCGAAACATTCCCGGATTGATGGTCGCTCTCTGACACGGTGCCATTTATCTCGGCGGGGTTAAAAGTTGTACCGAGCCCCGGCAGGAGTATAACACCAGCGAAACTAGACGAACCAGTTTTCGCCACGATACACTCCATATTGGCTGCATCGTGTACCGCGGGTCCGACGTGAAAAACTTTGCCACCACCTTAACACAGCTTCACTGTACTGAGAAATTCATTTTATTGCGGTTATTAAGTTGCAACCGCTGTATAAAATGGACCATAAATTTTCCACCAGTCTCCTTCGCTGGTCACTTTCACCCGGGGCAGAGTGGGAAGTGGGTGAGTCTTTTTTTCCTTAGCTCCCATTCCCCAATCGTAACAAATATTCCCGTAAGCACAGCTCAGGAATCGGCTTCATGACTTAATCGTCCTGCGGGAAAATGGTTTTCGATCGCTTGCGTAGAGGCAGCCCGTGATGGGAGGAAGCAGGAGCATGGTACGAAGACTTCGTATTTTCTGTGTCCGTATCGTGATTCTGCCCAGCAAGCACATTTTTCCTTCGGCCACCGTGCACCATGGTGGTCGCACAGCAAGCTCCCTAATTTTCGCGACCGAGTAAGCATGTGAGCATGGGTGTGCCCGGTGTGCGATTGCTTTGGTATTGAAGGTCACGGGGCTGTGAAAAAGCACCATAAACGAGGTTTCGTGTTCACACGCGTCAGCAAACGGGGCGAGGCAAAGGAAGCAAAGCAAAAGGAGGGCGCAAAAAAACGGTTCGCGATCTAGGACAGGTTTCTAGGGCTTTTCCAGCCCACCGGTGGGGGCCCCATACCTCGTTTCATCTTTTCCATCGCTTAGAGCCAAGCAAATGGAATCAAGAGACGTGCGAAGCATATATTTAGCAAACGTGGAAGGAAGTGAATGAATCTTGTGCAATAAAATTGCGGAAACAGCGTGATTTTATCCATCCTGGGATGAGAGCGAGAGAGAGAGCGAGAATGGAAATGGATGCTCAAAAAATCACTCTTTTTCCCGTTAAATAGAACATGTAGAGCGTGTTGCGTCTAGGTGAACGAATGTTGTACTTCATGGTGGGTCGTTTATTCAATGGTTAAGAACAAACCCAATTAAATAAACTTTGCAAGAAAAACATTCTGAATACTTTTTTCCCGCCCTGCAGCAGACACATTCGATTTGTTCAGGTCTGCTTTCAATCGAGCAACTTTCTCCTTCCTCTCGATTGAACTTTTATTTTGCATTTCATTTCAATGTTTTAAACTGTCAGATAAACCAAACACATACCGTCTCGGCTGCAAAGTTCTGCCGGAACGATTATTTGCCAAAAAAAAAAATCTTCAAACTCGCACTCTCATGCTCTCTCTCTCCCTCTTTCTCTCTGGGATTGGCATGCCATCATCGGCACGGAGTTAAAATATTGAGCTTTCCAATGAGGCATCAAATTTGTTTGTTCTGCTTCACTTTTATAATGTGACCGAACCGACTGTTTTTCAATTTTTCTCTGCTGCTTCGTTAAACACCTGCCCGTGAACAATCTCTCCCTTCCGCGGGGAATGGGAGGGGATGGCTGATTTGACTCTGCAAACGAGGTGCAGAAAGTTATTTTTGTGCAAGGAAGGGGAAGTCACTGTTATCATGGAGGCGTGTTTCAACAGTGATGTGCATTGTGAGAAAAACCTACCCAACCGATAATTGAATTTAAGTTTATTTATTTAAAGAAGAAGAAAAAAACCAGACGGGGGATAAAAAAAAAAACAAATTTTCGAAATAATACACACCTATTCAAACAAAAGCCTGCGAACTGTACTTTACACATTTCTTTCGTTTATTTTGTAAATTCCAACGCCATCGTTTCTTCACGCATTAAAAATTCCTAATGCCAAACTTACTGTTTTCTTAACGACGACCTCCCCCTTCCAAAGAAGTGGAAACTGCGCTCCTGCTCCATTTGCTCACTGCCAAACTCCGATCCTGGTGATGCGTGAAAACTGGAATGAAAATTCGGAAACCGGCTTCGGAAAAGTAAAGAAATAACATTTTCACCCGGCAGTTCGCAGTACGTAATCGAGAAGTTCAATCGAGTGTGCAAGGTGCTACGAATTCAATTACAGGTCACCTTTAGTGGGTAAGAAGGCACACCCATTCTCCTTTGCCGGGCTGCTGCTGCCGCAGCTGCTCGCTAAGCAATACGGAAAAGGACGAAAGTTAAAATTGAAATCGTTAGGTAAAGAGTTTATGGGCAATCGCTTTTGAACGGAACAGCCGAAAGATGGTGTGAAAAGATTTCATGGTGCTTTAAAATACAAAGTTCATACAAAGGATCGTTTTCGTTCGGAAATGCCAATATACAATTTCTCGGTTTTTTACGTCAAAGTCGAAGTTGGTTGAATAATTTCTGTACAGCCATTTAACGCATGAAGAGGGTGAAAAGTTAAATGTAGTTTATAAATTTCTTTATCCTTTATGGACAACATTGAAATTCTTTGCTTAAATAGTCTAATCTGTTTTTATGTTTTTTGCACAAACTGAACAGCTTTTCCAGCAACTTTAAAAGTCTTATTCAGGTGTCTAGTCTTGTAAAACGATAACGAAGTGTACGTCCAGAAAAATTAGCTACATTAAAAAGTACATCACTCTTGCACAGGTTTCAACTTTCCTGTCATGCTACCTTTACTTCGTTCCTGGAAATAACAGTGTGGTTTGTGGCTACGGCGTGACCTGTTTCTGTTGGTCAGGTGACATAGCGTCACACAAATCTTCAATACCGAAGCCGATGATTTATGCAAAGCACGCACCCGGTGCCGGTACATTCACCAAGTGGAAAGTGTTTTTCGAAGAGATTAGCCCAAGATTTATGACCGTCTTCCCGGCTTCCGCACCGTTTCACCTTCAGCTTCGCCTTGGCGTCTGGTGGGAAAAATTATACAAATCCGAACACCGCCCCTCAACAACTTCCTCTTCCGCAGTCCAGTGAAACATGGGAGAATTTAAAAAAATCCCTCAGGCACGTTCAGGCTGGACAGATTGGTCCCCATCCATCAGTCAACGAACGCAGATCACGCGCATTTCCGATCAGCTTCCGGGGGCATTCCCAAACCTGAACCGTGGTGATAAATTGCTCTGGAGAAAAAAACATCTTACACCCACTCATCACGCACCAAAAGCCACCGGTGACACAGTTTGGTGGGACGTGCGTATGGGTCCGTTCCCCTGAGGCTAAAACGAGACTCTCCTTCAAGCGGGAAGAAAATATTTAGCAGCCACGACTTCCCCGAGGCAACGACCAGCAGGGATACTTTGGTTGTGAGAAGCTACCTCAGACGTACACGTACACAGGAGCTTAGGTCAGTCCGGAACGTCACCGTGAAATTTTTGTCCACAGCATAGTGAACGGTGCCTACACGCTGCCGGCATTCCTTCGGTGTGCTTTGTTTTGCTTCCGTTTAATATAAATGACAAAAATTAATCGGCTTATTGGAAAGAAGATAAGCCTGCAAAAGAAGAACATGAGATGGCACAAAAAAGGAACGGATGAAGAAACAAAGACAGGACCGGGAGAAAGATATCCGAAAAGCAATCAGTCGTTTCAGTTTGCCCACAGGAACTGTGGTTCCACCAGCCCCCCCCCCCTCGCCTTTGCTGGCTTCCCCCCCCCCCCCCCCCCTGCCCGGTGTGTGTGTCCCTGTTGAGCTTATTGTCTTTCGGTTGGGACGGTTGGTCGGCCTCAAAACATTATTTTCACAAGAACGCTAGAATCCGGGTGTTGTTTTGGTAGAGCCGGCATGCATCCTAGAGCACTGGTAGCAATGGCTGAGGGACAGCCGGTCTTGCCGGTCAAGGATGCTTGCGTGTTCCGGACCCATAATCCAAGCAAACAATAGCCGTATCCCGTGAAACCGACAAAGCCCAAAGGCGGAAAGGCCTCGAAACTCTGTAGCTTTGGGTTAGAAATTTTGGGCAAACACTGGTGAGAGGTGGCATGTCCCGAGCTGACAATGAAACGGATGCTGATTTTCGCGAGCGCATGCGACATGCTCTGATGCGACGGGCGAAACGAAAAAGGTCACAGCGTTTTGTGTCCACAGCGCTTCAGGCCATGCACGGCCATTCTCCGGTCGTCCTTGCAGTGAGTGGAATAAGGTTCTTGCCTCAGGAACATTCATTTTCGAGTGCTTCGTTAAACTCAACCTCCGAGAGGGGTGTGTGCGAATCGACGCTTTAAACACGACCCAACCGCAAAACTACACATACTGTGGCTGGCAGCGTGTCTGGTGTGTATTTAACTGCTGCAACATTCCGGCAACCAACACTTTAGCGAGTTTAAATGTCCGGCAAAGTCGACCAAAGGTGACGGAACGTAAAAGCGTGCTAAATTATGATGCATTAATTAAATTTGCTTCTCAACAGTGCCAACCGCACTGTACGGCTGTGTGTTACGGCCCATGCAGCGGCAATTGGGTTACGTTCAAATGTACCGCTGGACAAGCGTAAGAGAACAAGGGGCAATGTTGATGTGCTAAGGATTTGATTTTAATACATCTTATAGAACACAGGTTTTTTAAGTGATTGAAAAAAATGTTTTTTTCTTGTGTGAAACCCCAAATTATTTCATCTTATATTTTACACGCTTCAACAATAGAAAAAGGAAAATTTTTTTAGGTTAAATATTACTCACAACTGGCATAAAGACGAAATTCGTTTTAATTATGACTAAGATATGGCTTAGAAATAGAAAGGTTTTCGCAACTTTTGGCATCATATGGTCACACTGCCCCGTGCTACCCTACACACTGGGCCACCATTTCCCTTCAGGATGCTTAATTGCTTGCGAACGTTCTCTTTCTCTCACTATCTATGTTGAGGTTTTGTCACAGTTATCCATTATCAAATCCAACCACGCACACAGCCCCGCGTGACCCCAGTTTAGCGTCACAATTTGCTAAAACACACACAAACACCGAGAATTTGTTAGCTTCGCGGTAGCAAGCTTTTCCCGGCGTTTTTGTATGGCCACAATTCAGCGGCAGCTGGACGGGTGAGCGTTAAAGTGACACGGTTTCTATTTTGTGGTCATTTTATTTGGCACAATCAGGTAATGTGGTGCACGGAATGGCAAAATACGGATGGCAGAGTAGCCAACCCCCTGCCGCAAACAAAAACAAAAAAAAAAGAATAAATTCGAAACACGCGGACAATCACGAATTTGTGTTTGATTTAAGTTGGTGGACCGGCCTGGAAAGGGTAGAATGGGAGCGAAGAGGGGTGATTTTTGCATTTCAAATACACAAAACCGGAACATGCTGGGGCATGGAATGCGTGACAGTCGCAGTCCACGGAATAGGAAAAACACGCATTCCGGAACCGGGCTCAACCGGATCAATACTTAACCCGCTTTTGCTATAATTTATTGATGTTATTTCGTTTCCATTTTGCCCTTCTAATGCACGCCATTCCACCGCTCGCCTATAACAGTGCGGAGCAAACATTTTGCAAAAGCATCCGGAATGCCACCGCCGACAGGCGTGTCAGTGCCACGGACGCCAAACACAAACGGCACAGCGGTGGCAGCTGTCGGCTCATTAACATTTAGATGAGGTGAAAATTTATTGGGAAATAACCAACCAACACCTCCACAAGGTTCCGGGGTGGCTCTGGGTGGAAAGAGCGGGTTTCAAATGTGAACCGGGGAGCACGAGAGTGCGGGAGATTCTGAATGTGACCTGCAAACAGGAAAAAGGGTGTGACCAGTGTTGTGTTGTGACTTTTAATCGGAAAACACCTACTGACCTGGTGAGCTTTATACATTTCAAAACGAGTGTAGCGAGATACAAAAAGGGGAACAATATAATATCAACAGTTGTATTGAGTTCTCAAGGAGTCTTTAAATATTAAACTTTCCTAAGAAATTGTCTTATTTATATTCAGGTATAACTTATCAAAAAATCGGTAACGTCCCAGAACAAAGGCATCACCAGAAAGAAAAGTAAATCCATTCTGTTATCTTGTCAATACCATTTTACAAACGTTTATCGTGCCATTTACTCTTAAGTATTACCGACACGACACAACCAAGGGTGAAGCAAAAGAAGGAAGGTACAATTTAACGCCTTATCGTGTCGCAACTTTCACATCCTTGGCGCTTGTATGATAAGGGTCTTGACAGATTTTTAGCGCTCCGGCATGTGTGTGACACATACGCCTCGATTTAAAAGAATGCCACCATGCAGAACAGGTTTTATGGAAAACATTTGAGCGGAGGGTTTTTGTTTCGTTGCGAAAATTATGCCACCCCTTGCCCCACGATCCACCAATCCGGGCCGCGCCTGTCACTGAAGTGTTAAGGTGCCTTTTCCAAAACGAAAACATGCCACTCGCAGTACGCACACGCTGTATTAGAAGATGCGGGTATGCTGGTTTGGCGATATTGATAAAGATATCGAAACATCTGCCACTTGCTATCGACAGCTACGAGCCCAACCAACCCGGTCCAATCAATACCGGCCGATAGAGGCCGCTTTGCTAGGTAGCAAGTGGGTCGAGGTGCGTCTTTGCGTGTGAACCGAACAAGTTCTTATCATGCGGCACGCTCATAGAAAGTCATCGATGTTAGGTCGAGTGAGAGAGGAGGGGAAGCAAGGAGGGCAACACATGCCAAACGGAGTGCGTAATTTCGGGACAAACCGAGGGCACAAAGGGCCTCCGCAAACATTAGCTCATCAGTAGCAAGAGTGCCGACGAACGACGAATGTTTTCTGAAGTACCGCGCAGCTTCCCGTCGGCCTACGGATTGCCTAGCGTTTGGCAAACAATCGCCCACACTGATTGAATTTCGAGAAGCAGTAGGTTGGCATTTTCTCACACGTAGTGTGTGTGTATGTGTGTGCGTGCGAAGAGAGACAGAGAGAGCTTTTTATTTTCGGAAGGTGCGCACATTTTCCAACCACCGGTATCCGACGCGCGTAGAAGATTATGTCAATGGTCGAGAAGATGAGGAGCCTTTGAGATCTGTGTTTTTGTGCTTGAGGCAGTACCGAAAATTGCTGGGTGTCTGCAGGAGCTGCCGTGGTACAGGGGAAAAAATCATTGGAAAAGATTAAACCTAAAGTACAGTAAAATTTAGCTCTCGAACAGCACGTGTACTGGTTTTACTTTGTAAAGTGAATAGCGTACCATTAAAAGGTACCACCAGTGCGGCTGTGCGGTTCCACCTTAACCTTGTCTAGCTTCGCCTCTAGCCGAACCGAATAACAAACATAATATTGCTACTTTGCCACAGCTACGATCACCAGTCGGTGTGAATTTTTTTGCGCACGTGTAGCAGTTTGTCGGCTGGCTGCCATGTTTGAACAGTTAGAAAAGCGCGCGCGTACTTCTATCGTTTGCAGTTTTCATAGGCTACTATGTTCCACCTTACCGTAGGTTATAGCTCGAATGTTTGCAGTTTAGTGGCAACGCATGAATGCAGTGCGCGAGGTTTGCTGTGTAAAGCTTGAAAACTGCACCGTGAAATAAAATACATTTTGCTGCGATACGGAGAAATTGAATTTATGAGTGTTTATAATGTTTGATGCAGCGGAACTGACACATTGTTGCCCATTTAGCTATGGCGATAATGGAAAACGTCTGAACTGTAGTACTTTTCTGTTTTCATTTGAAGAGCCAGGTCATATTACAGAAAATAAAGTAACAAAACAAACACCGAGAAACTGTATCAATATGTTTAATGTTATTCATAACATGCTAAAAAAATACATGGAAATTTCCCTTTCCCCCAAACGTGAAGATGCAAATTAGCATGTACTCGTTCATGAATTTTAATGGTGAAGAAGAAAGGATAAAAACCAAACCAAGTTCAGGTCGAAAGTTATGGACACAATTAAAAAAGGTGTTTCTTTGTAAAACAACAGCCTAATACTCAATAATATTTCTGCTGAGCTCGGGTGACTGGCCGGTTTGCGGTGCTCTACTCTTTTAAAGAAGAAAATTAGCACTAGAAAAACAACAGTCATTAAAGCTCAAAACGTATCACTTCCATAAAGATTTCATGCAACATTGGTCATTCTTTTAAGCAAAAATGTGGTTTTTTGAGCATTGCTGTAGATTTCAACTAAATTTAAGGTAGATAAGTTAAGCATCTGCTTGACTACATTTCTGGAATTAAAAGCATGTATAATATATCTTAATGATGTTTAGAATGGTTGGGTTAGTAGAATTTATTTCTGTTTATTTAAGTATTGATTTGGATTTATGTTTCAATAAATGTTTGAGAAAAATTATGGAGGAAAATATCAACTTAATTTTAGAAAACAAAATCTACAGTGAAACTTTAGACACATCTAAATTTTGACATCCAAGCATCACAACAAATTGATTTTTTTTTCACGCTTCCCTCTTCAATAATTTATTCCTAGAGCTCTTCATCTTGTTTATTTTTTGTTAATTTTCCAGAAATAAATCACTTCCTGTAACTAATACCACTTTAAATTATTAAAAAAATCAGACACTTCTTCGCTCAGCCTTGCTGCTTACAATCATTAAAAACTGAGCGCATACGATCGAATTTCACTTTTAATGACATCTTTGATTTAAAAAAAAATGAATCTTCACTGGAACGAAAAGCATCGCTAAGCGTTTCACGAACTCACAATTTCCATCCGGCAGTTATCGCCACCATCACCAGCAGCCTGTAAATGGGTTCGAGAAATCGATCTCGTTATTCACGCTTCCCTTTTACCCGTGCAGGGAAGCAAGGAAACAGTTGTTTGTTGGCAATCTTTGCAAACACCTCGGGATACCATTTCCAAGAAGTGAAATGCAACGCTCAAACGGAGAGCACCATATCGAAGCGATTTCTTTGTGTTTGCCGGCGTGATTTCCCCATTCCCGTGAAACCACGTACAACGAACATTTTCATCCGTTTTCCGTAACAGCCATATGCGTTTTATAGATTATAATGATTTTTATGGCAAAAATTGCCGCAGCCGATGTGAAATATGTAGAATAGATGGGTTTCCATTTCCACCCGGCCCCCGGCCGGACGGGATTACATTACGAGGGGATGGCTATTTCATTCCACCGATAACATATGGACGTACATACGGGCGTCTGTGAGATTCCGGGACAAAATATCAATTTCTATTCCAATGGTCACTGCCAGGCCGTTGCTTCTTTTATAAATTCAGATTGCGCAACGGAAAGAAAATTGCTTCCACAAGCTACACACGACTGCGTGGTGGCGTGTTTCTGTCGTGTAGTAATCCTTTGCCGCCCCATTCTGTGCAATTTATTCTGCCTCAGACAACAACAAGAGGAAAAAACCATTTCGATCAATGGACATAAATGAGATGTACATTGCTGTCCACCTTCATGCACGACCTGCCCGAAGAAAACGTTGCACGAATCACGAAATCTGGAATTACGGACCGAAATTTTCATCAACCCGATACCGTCGGAGCAGCCTCTAGCGAGCGGTGCCCATCACTTATGCTTATGCGTAGCCTGTTTCATTATCCCTTTTCGGACCAACTCGATCCTTCACTCGATCCGCACGACCACCGTTCTCTCCTCTGGGTCCGGTGTTTCTTCCGCTGCCGGTCTGAAGAAGCTGCCGAAAATCCTCAACTGTTTCCACCCGTTCACCAGCTGGCACAGGGGCGGATGAATAGCGTAAACAACCTGAGAAAAAGCCACTGAATTAGAGCGGACGGTAGGGATCGATTTTATGCAAATTTATGCAGCCCACGACACAGGCACACGGCTTTAACGAGAACGGCTTCTTCGTTGTTATCGCAGCCCGTTGCGGTGGCACCGTCGGTGTGGGGTATCGATGGTTGGGCATCCGAAACACAACTCTCGGATTGCCGGATTATCACCCAGATTACAGCCTCTCGGTAAAAGTGATCCGAAACGTAGCATACGGTGCCCGGCTACGGGATGCGTTTTCTTTATTTAGTGTATACCGTGCTGCTGCCGTGGGATGGAAGGTAGTGAAACCGAGCTGAGGGAATGCTATGCAAACGAAGGGAGAAATGACCAATTCCAAATGACCAGATTATTAGCATTCCAAGCCTTGCTTCAAGAGGAATGCTACACAAATGCTGTGAGGATTGTAAAGAATGCTTTGTTCGATTTCGTCAAAACGGAATTCCAAGAGAGGCGGTGTGCTGCATGTTTTGATGTATCTAAAATAACACGTCAAGTTGGCAGGCTATTTGATGATAGCCACGGGACCATCATCATTCAGTTTTGCATCACGCTTACATGTTGCTGGAACGAAACCATCCTAAATGGCTTTTCAGCTCAAAAAGGGATTGCATTACCTCGATACGATTGACGGCAAATTTGTAGGTGAAATTGTGAGCCGAGCACCACACAGAACAGCTTTCGGAATATTTCAATAGCTACGGAAAATTAATAGGAGCTTGCATTACAATGGCTAAACACGCACCATTGCTTACTGTTCGTACGTTGAACGTTTGACAAGCAAATATGGTTTCAATAAAGATACTGTATCAAACGGTATGGACCGATCTCACAACGTTAAGCTGATTAGCTCGATTTTCTGAGCCCAATTTCTCCTAACCTAGTGATGGACTTTCTGTTGCGAACATGTTAGATAAAGGTTGCAAGGTTGTAAAAGCAACATATGTAAGTCAAAACTTCAAAAGTTGAAAGGATTGTTTTTTTTTTTATAAAAATCAATAAGCCATCATTCAGCAGTTGGCTGTTGAAAAAAACTAAAATTGTAACATTTCAAACTAAAGAATTGATTAGTGGAATTATACTGGTTTTCGATTTCATTCATTTGACGAAATAAACACATTTTCCAGCAACACAAGCATGTTTGCACTTTTGTGTTCTGACAAGTCCTTTAGCAGCACTGATTCGTGGATAGCTCTTTTGATATTGGATCATGTTTGCACATTATATGCATTCTTGGAACACAGCAATTACCATTCAATGCCTTTTTGAAACCCTAAGGGCTTAGATTTATTTATTCCTATAGAGACATTTGATGTAAATTAGGCAACAACGATGCAATTACAGCAAAATGGTTAACGAATTAATTGCCAGAAATTGGTGATTATATATTTTCATTTAAGCAAAACAAAAAGAGTTCATTTGCAAAGGGAACATAAGCTGAGATATTTCGAAGCTAACGAAAGTTGAAGGTAAAATAATGAAGTGTGCTTTCGGGCGTTGGCATAAGCGTGCATGTCAAAGCAAAATAATCCATACGATATTTTATAAATAAGTTTTTGTTCAATAGTAACGGCTAGGCCGTATTGCTATATTTTATAAATATATTCTAATAACATTATTATTACTATTATAGAGACTAAAGCCACAAAAATATAAAAACTGAAAACAAAGAATGAAATTAAATCCTCAACCCATCTCTGTATCAAGCGCTTAACACTTCCCGTTCGTTCTCAAGTTTAAATGCTGTCATCAAACACCAATTTTTTGTGCATGTGCCATTTTGTCACGATCCATCACTGTCACTCAATCGAAAGCAGCCAGAACACTTCACAGCATGTTCACGATTAAAATGCGGATTTAAGGGTTTCATCACCCCATCCCATCCCAGTGGATCACTTTTCATTGTTCCAGTTAAGGGGAAGGGCTGTCCTTTTTCCCCCTCCTAGACGCACAGTCCGCCCATACATTATTCATTTGGGTTCGTTATACCTTCCTTGCTGGTGGCGCCTGTCGTGTAGCAGGAGAATGTTAAACACCACTTTTTTCTGCGTCCCTGTTTTTTTTTTTTTTTTTTTAACAAACAAGCACACACTAGCACCGTAAGCGATGTCCAAGTATTTCTAGTTAAAAATGGAAAATGTGCGCACCCACTTCGAAAAACGGCTGCCCGGAAAAAAAACTGCGCTCCACCGGACGGATGTAATTTGTTTTGAAGTGCCTGTCAACGGTGGCAAAAGTTTGGCGTCGCGTCGGCACCGGGTTGAGATTAGCACACCGAACAAGGCAATGGAAAAACCCTGCAACAAAAAACATCACATTCTGCTACAGTGACAACTTTTACCCCCTCAATCGCGAATGCTGCACCATTGTGAACAATTTTGTTCTGCTCTCTTATCCACTCCACTCGCTCTCGACAACTGGGTTAATACTTTCCGCACAAACGGGTTTTGTCATACTTATTTGATATAATCGTAATGCCACACCAATTACTGTCGCTGGTGGGGGTTGAGAAATTAAATTTAATAAAATTTCCCATTGTAAATGTCAGTCATTTTGCTTTCGATCATAAATTTTCTACCATTCAGCATTGAGTGACACTTTCCGCTAGTTTCGACAGGGACAAAACAGCTGGAGAAACAGTTCCAAAAACCAGTTCCAGCAATTACACCCCAAGGAAAGCTTCACGACCAATCCATCGATGCTCGCACGGTTCTCATTTCTATCTGAAACAAAGATCCACTCAAACATGCAATCCGGATCAACTGGAACCAGCAAGTCCGATCGAGAAGCGTCACGGTGGGAAGGGCGTAAATTTGGCACACTAAACCGACTTCTGCCACCGCTAATTGATTGATGGTCTCCTGGCTTTCGGGTGTTCACAAGCAGGAGTCCTCAGCTTTGGACCGGATTTGGCAAATGTCAAGCCGAGCGATAGGCCGCTCCCGGACAGCGGCGACAAAACGGGGACAAAGTTTGAATCGCCCCGTCGCCCAGCGTCGGATATAATCAATCATCATTATGTTTGCCCGCTGCCATGCAGGCCAGTATTATTGGTTTATAAATCCATCAGGCAAACAGATAAGAGCCGCGCAGGGAACACATACAGGCGTACTCACACTGACACTTGGCTAGAGCGTCCTGAGCTGGGCAATCCTTTTCGAGCGTTTTGTGTGTGTGTGTGAGTGTTGTGGACGCAATTCCATTCCATTCCTGGAAACGGGTTAGGGGTTTGAGTGCTTGAACAGCCACGGATAACGAGGAAGGACCAAGCGGCGTACAAATTCCAGACGAGAAATGGCCGTCGGACATTGTTGCTGTCTGCTCGTGAGGAAAAAGCAGCCATTGAACCGTAATGGATAAGGCATTAATGGAATGAAAGAAGATAGTGTGGGTCAGCAAACCGGGGCCAACTTTAACGAGATTTCAAAGGAATTAATTCACCGATGAAGCTAAACTGATTGTGCATATAAACTCATTTGAGGGTTGAAGCAAGCAAAGGTTGAAGTTTTCTGTAACAAACGGAGTGATGTTGAAAGTTGTCTTTCTGAAATTGACATTGATATAACTAATATTTAAGAGTCATTAAGTTCCAGGATGTGCTTGACTTACTTTCTTTCAAAGAATACGTTTAAACACTGTGTCCTTAATTCATATTATGTTACCAAAACTAATACTTTAATGTTGCCTATAAGCCTTTAAGCCTCGGGCCTACTAAACTAAACAGTGAGTGAAGCCTGACAAATATTTATCAAGCAAATTAAATGACCGAACTATCTTATTGGGCCACTTCTGGAAAAAATGGAGAAAAATAACCATTTGAGGAACATCCTCAAGGGTCATCCTTCCGTGATGTTAAACCTTTCAAACAGTCGGATGACGTTTTGTTGATTTTGATTTCGATAGCACATTATGCTCGTTGCCTTCTGGTAAGAAAGAATAATTACATGTTATTGATCAAATAATATAAAGATTAATTTCTCTCAATCAGCTCGATGGTTTAAATGGTAACAACGTAGGTGTGTCATAAACGATCCGAAGTTGAATCGACAACCATTCAGAATGCTGCCGCTCATAAGCAAGGATTGACTCTCTTGCAATGGAATGGGTACGCTAAGTCGCAGGAAAACCCAAAGCACCTTAATGATCTAGTAAGTCTTGACCTTGCATTGATTGTTGCAACTGCGGAAAATGGCATTTATGTTGTCATTTTTGATATGCTGTACTGATTATAAATGTTATATTGTACATTAAATTCACGAAATAAAACACGTAATTTCAAAAAATCGGTATGCATTCAACGCAAAAATCAAATGTTCCATTAAAAGTAAGAAAAATTAGAACGAAAGAAAAATAAAATCGAATAAACCTTGACGCGATTGTCGTCATGCTAAAAACATCCCTATCACAATGTATGAACGGTAGCTGCATCTACCATCATTTCCGCCCTCCCGTGTGCAGTTAAAAGCCTCTTGAAAGGCACTAGCCTCGTTCGACATTCCACGTACACCGCGCAATAAACCTTAACCTCCCCCGGTCACCCACTTCAATGAACGTCAAATGAGTGTGTTGGTCCGGCCAGGCACTACAACATTATCGTCATCCTGTTTTGCTCGCTCATGCAATGGATCACCCAAGGTCCGGTCGCCACATAATTCATTCCCGCAGCCCGGGCGAAGCTCAAACATACCGTCACTATTGCTGCCGCCTGGTCGCGGGCAACCGGTCAACCGACATTATACCATCTCACCCTCGGCAATGATTTGCCGATCCCACCTTGCTCGCTCGCCCACCCAGCACGGACGCACCGATCGTCCGGTGCGAGATAACGAATGAGCTGGAAATGATTGTTTGATTTATGATTTTGACATGAGCGCAGCTAGCGGAGCCAGCCGATGGTGGGAGAGTGCGATTCCCGGCACCGGCCACGATGGCGAACATAATTCAATTACAGCACCGTGGATTACTGCCACTGAGCCCACCAATGAGCGATGGAAAGGAGCGATGTTTCTCACCTCCGCTCATCCACCTCCACTGGCCCGGCGGTGATTGACGATTCTGCCAAACGGGGTTGAAATGTGGTCCGGTGAATGACGAATGCTTCTCACGGAATGCAAGCAGCGATGTGTGTGGGTGTGTGTGCGTCAAGTTGACTCGAGCAGCCCGTGTGTACTTTCGGGAAAAGGGATGAAATTGCGCTTTTTTTTCTACCGGACGCCCGGTTCCTACCATGCGAACAGCTAGCCTCACCGTTTTCTCCAGCAATCTGAGGACCCGGGAGCGGTGTCCTTTCGATCGATCGATTGCCTGCCCTGCCGGATGCAACCCCGCTCCTGAACGCAAAAAGTTCCCTTTCCCATCCTCTGGTTTGCTCATTTTATGCTTGGTCGGATGGAAAGCTTTTAGGAAAATGGAACCCGGATAGTTTATTGCAATTCGCAAACCCACTCTCCCCTTCCTTCCCTCCCCCCTCCCCCCGTACAAAACCCACGTATCAATAAACTTCACCGTGCACGGTCTAGCGCTAGTGCGCTGATCATTTCATGTGCTGCCGTGTTCGCTCTTCTAGCAGATGTTGATTGTCTGAGGCGTACAGTGACCGGCGTTGTGTGTCAGTGTACTCCGACAAGAAGGCTACTTGAGATGATGGATGCAAGGGAATCCAGAGGAACAGGAAAAACCCGATTGCAATATAATAGTCACACTCTTCAATACAGCCTGGAGCATTTCAAATCGACACCAAAATCAGTGTCGAAGAGTCGCGCACGAACGGTTCGGAAGAATGTGCTACATAGCATAGTAGGCAGCGGGCTCTAGCGAGGGGCTGCGCTTACGAGATGAGAGATGCAATAATTTCCGGACCAACCAACCTGAGCACTAGTAAACCCGAGTTTTACGGCATCACAGCACACGGTTTGACGTTTCATGCGAGAGGTAAGCGAGAAATAATATTTGGTATGGGAAGTGTCATAAGCATGTCACCCTTTAAAATGCTAATAACATTGCACACTTGTTGTTGATGAAATAATTCATATTTGAAATCCCTCTGCAGCCTAGGACAATTTTTGAAATAAGAAGAAGAATGCAGTTAGCTTACCTTTCTTTCAAAATTTACTATTTTGTTTGGGGATTTCAAAGCCACTCAAGTGCTTGACCTTCTCTGAATGATCCAAATTATCCAAATTGCAGGATAGACGGCTCTGTGTTTGTGGCTGACAATTAAAATCGAACAATGTCGGGCTTCTTCTGAGGCCTATTTTAGTTATACTAGACCATTGGGACACGAGTTGCGGTTTGCCTTGATGCTTATGTTTTTGTCAAATTTGAAAACCAGGCAATTGAGCTGACAAAATAAAAATGTAACGTATTAAGGATAATTTAGACACTACAAAAATCTGCTGCTTATCCTAACCTTATCTTAAATAAATCTTAAACTACGTAAAATTGAGTGAAATTTCACATTTGGTTAAATTCACACGGGACTTTTGAACTTTTTCTAAGTGCTCTTTGAAGAACAATAGATGCAAGAAATCATCAAAAATTGTGAAGAGGTCCAAAAACTCGAATAGGGATCAAAGGGGTCTAAGAGGGGTTAAAATGGTGCAAGAATTCGAACAAGGTTCAAAGGTGTCCAAGAACTTGAACAGGGGGCCAAAGGGGTCCAAAAACTCAAACAACAGTCAAAGGGGTCCAAGATCTCGAACAAGGATCAAAGGGGCCAAGAAAATTTGACCGCTCATCGTTGTAGTTTGTGCTCCGCTAGCGCTCTACGATTTTTTTTTGAAATCATTTGTGTAATTTGTCTCTGTTCCTGTCGCGTTTTATCCCTCTGTGTTCATAATTGCTTTGCTCTTGGATTGTTCCTGTACATTCTAAACACGGCATTCGATAATTACGAAAACTTTGTGAGTTTGGTAGCTACTTGGCGTTCATCCTCTGCGGTATCTAAAATGGAAGAGATGTGTTATACTTACGCTAAACCGTTGGGTTCCGATAGTTGGCCTGCATTCACTGCAGGCTGGCTTTCAGGAGGCCCATATAGTGGCAGTTGAAGCAATGAAGGTGACCTTGGTACAGCCTGTAATTCTGAAGATTCGTAACGTCTTTGCTGGATTTACTACGACTCAGGAAGCATCCCACCAGTTCAATAATTAATTGCATCCAGACGACCTGCAAAACGGTAAAAGACGCAGATTATTTCGTGAGGTAGTTGCAGCTACAGATGCTATGACAACGCCGCATCCTCCAGTTGCCACCAACACCAGCCATATTGCGAATACTCGTCCTACATTACCACCAATAATCACCGCCACCGATTATACTTCCACTTTGAAGCCGACTGTTGCACAACCTTGGTGGTTTTACCTGACAGATTACCTGTCTTGATTGGACACTTCCGTTACATTGTGTTTTATCCGATAGCAGAAATCTATAGCTAAAACAAATTGGAATCCTTTACTACGGTACAAAAACACTACCATAACATTTTGTTTGCTTCATTAGGCCACCTGTTGGTTTCCGTTTCCATATAAAAATGCCACAAACAAACCACACTAATGTAACCTAACGACTATTCCAATAACGTGTTGGAAGGATCAACGCTAAAATAAATATAACGTGCACTGGTCGTTAGCATAAGAAAAGAATCGACACGCCCCGGTGAGACTCTTCGTTCGCTTCACATCCCATCCCAGAGCTGTTGGTGAACCACACACCGTTATTATTATGTCAAACATGCTGTGCTCTGTAAATACCGCCCCAAAAATCTATCTATTTGCATGAACCAGCCTGCGTGTAATGTGGCCCAGCATAAGCGAATAAAAAAAAAAAGAGACGGAAAGGATAGCTTTCAAGTCAATACAGAAAAGACGAAGATAAATAACGCACACACACACACGCACTCATCCATACACAGTGTAAAAAATGCCTCCCTCCGCTCATCGGCATCGGTTTCATCATGCATAACCAACGACAGTAACCGCTCTGGTAAATCAGAACCCAAATGATCCTTGCCGACCTTTTCGGCCAAATTCCGGTCTCGGAGGTCTCGGGCTTCAAAAACCCGAGCCTTCCCTGCACCCTGCCCGCCCAGCCGGAAACACCTTCGGTGGCTGCAAATTGCCGAGCCGCTTAAGCCACATTCTTTGGGACCGAGCCGAGTTAATGGCATTTCGGAAGCGGCCCAGCCCGGACCAACCGTCCGAACGACCCGCATTCACTGGGCCCTGGGCGAGATGGAGATGGAAGATGGAGGACACCGCCAGCCAGTATCGTTGATATTGCCCACTGATAGATCCCTACTCCCTGGACAGTTAACACGAGCACGTAATCCCGGTGCGCGCCTTTTCCCTTTTTTGCCACTGAAGGTCCCGGCCTCTTTGTTTACCATCTGCCCTGCTGCATGCCAAACCTCACTTTTTCTCTCTCACGCTCTATGGTAGCCTACAACATACTCCCTTGTCCCCGAGTGAAGTGAAACCAGATTATGCGGGTGCTTTAATTAGTAATCCTCTTTCTATCGGTTTGACCCGGGTTCGCCGTTGTTTTTCGGTAATCTGACCGGGGACAGATATTCGGTGGCTGCTGGATTCCGTTCGTTCGTAATCGATGTACGTAACAGCCATGGGAGGTGGCACGAGATGGCCACGTGTGGATGGGATCAGTTATGAAGTGCCCAGTGGTGAATGGTGATTAAGTGTGTGCGATACAGCGCTGGCGAGAGTGCAGAAAGGTCTGTGCTTAATTAATATGATTGAAAGAATTCAGCCAAGCTAGCGGCTTTGACAACAAGGTTAGGATTTATGGGCGGAAACTTTTCCAAGCAGCGGTATTCGTTCGACAACGTTACATGACGAGCGGATTTGTTGATGGTTTATCTGTCTGAAGACATCACTTACTGATGTTCGGAATACATCAATTGAAAACTAGAATGGAAAAAAAGTCTGTTAGAAAAATTGTAAAACAGTTCTAGAAAAACTACTTTCAATGTTAATTCTACAGACGAGGAGAACATTTTTCTTCATCATTTCTACATTTTTTTTATTCGGTAGTAATGGCCAGGCCGTATTGCTGATCTACAATTTTGTTAATAATAAAAAACATAAGCAGTGTGTCAAATTGAGTTGCTTTCGAAATAATTGCTACATTAGCTTCTGTTTTTTATTTGCATCATCAATTGTTATGTTTTGCTGTCTTGATATTTGCTTGCAAAACCTCAAAAATAAAAAAAAAAGAAAAACCGGATGCCCAAACTCTGAAAGGTGATAACTAATATCCGCCTGTCAAAGGAAATGCAGTTCACTGCATCAAATCAAACTTCGTTTCTCCGTGGAAAAAAGTATGAAATGCACCGGGGAAAAACACCCATCAACTCCCAAATTGAAATTACGGACGGAAGATAAATCGCCATCATTAATCAGATGCTCGTCCAGTACAGCCAGACACAATCGTACCAACACACCACACACACACATGAAACACCCATTTCGGCAGCGGATGATGAGCTGCCGGTTATGTTTCTTCGCACCCGGTTTGACCTCATTACGGCGCTACGGAAGCGCACGCTCTCGATGCATCCGGCGGCAGAGCAAAAAGCGGACAAGCAAGTGGGCTAAAAACCCGATGCTGGTTGAATCCAGTGTCACACTGTGGTCTCAAAACCCGGGATTGTCTACAGAGCAGAGCGTACCATTTCGTCAAAGCAATCCTCCTCCACGAAAGCATTGCTAGCTCGTCGCTTCCGCTTTTCCTTCGCTTTGCACATGATTGCATGTGAATCCAATTGCATCAGCAAAAGTGGAAAATATGGACCCGGCTCCACTTTAAACGAAAAGAATGCTTCTGAGATGCGTTTGTTGAAATGCGGGCTGCACAAGAAACAACCCGAAAAGCTCCCAGGATTCCCGAGCAAACCATGGAACCACACCATCCACGACCAGTGATGGAAACACTTTGAGAATGGCAACATATTTTCCCACTGTTGGCTTCGGCTTCGTTTCCTCTTTCCCAACCAGTTCCCTTCCCTTCCCCCGGGATCCCGGGTGCTGCTTCATTTCTTTTCTTCTCGAGCCACCTCCCACGGGGCTATCATCAGTTTTTCTTCTGGCAAGCAGAGAAGGAAACCCTTTTTCCCCATTGGTACCAGCAGCTAATAAACAAATATAAAGACGGAAAAAGCTACAATAACACAAATTGAGAACCACTCGCCCGGGACGCCTGGCACAACGTAGCACAAAACAACCCGAACCCAAAGTTTGCACCGGGGCGAAAGCGGAAAAGTGCACCGCGGCAACAAATTGATGCAATTTTTTATTTAATTAATTCCACTTAGTGTTTGTTTATTGCACAAAAATGTCATCGCCGGACCGGAGTGCCGCACCGGGCGCCCCGAAATACCGCTCGGGAGGAGGGTTAAGACGAGACGTGATGTGGAAAGAAAGCTTAAGAATATTATACTTTCCGCTTTTCTTCCGTCCCATTTTTCGCTTCGTTTAGTGTCTTCCTTGCTGGGTGTCGTTTTTTTTTTTTCGGAGAACCCAGCTTGGATGAAAATAGAAAAATTCTCAGCGAGTGTGTATGGGTGTATGCGTGTGTGTGTGTGTGTGGGGGTGTGGGGTTGTTTTCGGCGGGGAAGAATAAAGAATCATGTCTTAATCCCAGCTGTCGTGTAGGATCCCGCTTGTGCTTGGTTGGGCTGCCGTTGTTTTTAAGCTGAGTGTGGGTGGTTGTTTTTGTTTCTACCATTCATTCCTCAGGCACGAACAGAGCATCATAACAGCGCAGAATGAAGACTTGTGAACAATAGAGGTGGTTTGAGTTTTGAGTTGGGAACTGAGGGAAAGGCTCAGTCCCTTAAAATAGATGAAACGATGATAATAAATTTTGAAACCAGGATAGAGTGGAGCGATAGCGGGCGCCACAGTTGTGTTGTAATAAAAATAAATTAAGCTTCTGTATCCATTTGTACCATTTGTAGCAAGTTCTTATTGGGCTACAAATTTATAACATAAAGTGAATGTTAATATTTGAGCTCCAATTGCCATTATTTTCAATCAAAACAGTCACATATTCAATCCTCCATTTGTGTGAGATAATATTGTTCCATCAAAAAGATGTTAATAAGTTTATTGATAACACATAAAAGCTCTCCCTAGCGTTCACCCGAAGGCCAGTGAAAATGTTCCCTACCACATGCTTCTTTCTCGTTGAAGCGTATCAGTGCCATACCATTCCCGGCAAAGGCGTTAATGCGTGACCGGCTTTTCTCAGCCCTTCTGAAAAGTTTCTAATATCGCTACCAGACCCCCCCTACTCCCTCCCCCCCCCACAAATGCGCTCCCAGCACGCTGAAAGATACAGAACCAGTCCTGGCAGGGTCCCTATTTAATGGTCCACTCGTAAAACAAAATATTATTCCATCCCAAAATCAATTAGTCCCGCACTCGCACCCTTGTGTTTTTGTTTCCGAGTGAGAGCTGGTGACCACTCCGTTCCGGGAACCATTTTCAATAATTGGGTCGACTAGATATGCAGAAGAGGAAAACCAGGGGGGAGGCTGGCAGGCTAACAAGGCTAACGCACATAAAAAGGGCGAGAAAGTGTCCCTACACCCTACGCTAAATGGCAGCATCATGCTGCAAACGCTTGAGATTGGCGGGCACGATTTTATGTTGCCCTAATAAAATGTCTTTGTTTCGCTGACTGTGGCGTACCCTCGTGCGCAATCATTCGCCCAGTGCTGTGCGGGGCTTTATTTTTATCTAATTTGACGTGTGGCTGGCAGTCGCGATGCTGGTGGATGCTTCATCTCGCCAGATCACGCTTTTTATTACGCTTTCGTTCGGCGTTTCGTCTGGACTTCAAAGCGCGGAAAAAGAGGGAATTGATGAGATCGTTGGTGGTTCGGTGGTTTGGTGCGAAACTCAATGTACATGGCAGACGGTTTTTGTATTTTCCTCTCTTTCTCTCTCTCTCTCTCTCTGTACTCAGCGAGCAATTCAATAGCGACAAATGCTGTTGTCAATAGATTGTCATTAATTTATAGTACCATGGAGGCGCCTGGTGCTTCGTACGCTGGTTGTCTGGCGCTGTCCCGATTTCGGCGTCGGTGTATCCGGGCGTCGCGTTCGAACATATTGACAATAAAAGGACGAAGCAGAGAAATTAATCGCTGGATGTAGGGGAAAGACCAGGAAATGTAATAACACTGCGTTCATTGCAAACAACCGGTACACAATGTTCTGCAATGTTTCACGCTTGCAGCAAGAGGCTGTAAATGCAGCGAAGCTCTAGCTTTTCATAACTAGATTGAGTAAGGCTCTCGGTAGAGCAAAGAGGCAGAAAAATCGGATGTCATATTTTTAAACTACATGTGTACATGATCGAACATGTGCCATCGAAATGATCCACTGTAAAGAAATTTTCATATATTTTATTCATCATTGAATTATGCTTCAACTTGGAAATAGTTAAGAACAATCTTCGAAAAATCGCAAGAAACGTTTTATACTTGAAGTCTCTAAAGCACATATGTTTAATTGTATAAATAAACTCAATTGCAATACATAATTCATAGATTTCTAGTTGTGTCATACAAAATATTTCACTCTCTCGTACGCAAACTACGACGCGTTTTTGCTTGACAGGAAAAAGAGGAAACTAACCAATATCCTACTAAATTATTTTGACTGTTCTTTAGTGAACTATTTATTCAAATCCATCGCCAATGGCAGCATAATACAGCCAGCCAATGTAGGGCGTTTGCAAAACACTCCAGTTGCAGCGGAATCGACAGACGATACACTTGCCTCTTGCTGACGGTACATATGTGCGCCCGGTATAGCTTTGCATTAAAAAAAGCGAGTAATTCAATTTTGCCATTTTCACTAGGCCTACGTTGCAGACTGTGTTTATCAAGGCTGCCAGTAGCATTTCCACCATATTCATTCAACGTTGAGCGGAAGGAAAGGATGAAAAAAATGCACACCTAGCAAACGAAGTCATATTTGACTAAATAATTAATTTCATTTCATATCGCTCGTTCTCGGCGGTGCAACTATTTTATAAACCCTTGGCTACGGCACAGTTTCGGTACGCTGTTCACTATTTCGATCCATCAATGTGCGGGCACGTGAGAAGATGAATACTCAAAATAACACACTCAATGCATTCCATTTCGTTTTGATGGTGTCTACAGGAAATTCTTTCCATGAATTTCATTTTTTGATCGATGAATCTTGTTAAAACATCGTTCACACACGAGCGTTTGGCATGAATTCATGCAAAAATATGTTTTGAACTTGATCAAATAATAATACCCGTTTAAATAATTTTTATGAATATTTCACTTGTATATACGCAATAACGAACCCCCTATACGAAAACATAGAAAATTAAAGTGTTTAATGTTTGAATGTCTGGAATGAATCATGTTTTACTTTAAAGTAAACAACGTTATGTTCTGCTTTATCAGACATAATAGCGTATTATCTTTCATCGAAAAAAGCTTTATTTGCACTATTTGTTAACTGTCATTAGATATTTTCTTGAATATCGTGCAATAAAACATTGTAGCGTGTCTGCGGATAGTAATGGAATGTTTTCGATTCGTTCATATCAAATTTTGATTTTTTCCCTTTGATTTTTCAGCGCATAATGGCAAACAAATAAAAAGAAAAAAGTCAAAAATATCGAAATGGCGCACGTATCCAAATCCAATGGCAAAACAAACTGTAAATGTTTTTTATTTAATTTTTTTGTTTACTTCAAACCCATTTATTTACCATTCGTGAAGAGTGTGTTTATTTATGGCGAAAAACATTTAACAAGTACCTTTAGTTTTAGCTTTCTTTCATTCAAATTTGGTGGAGATTTTGCAATTCAGATTTACCCGTTTCTAGTTGGGCTCATTTTTGCGGAAAAAGAGACAGGCAAAAACATGAAAAAAAATTCGATTTGAACGCAAACGTAAATGGCCTTTTTAGCATTCCGCAACAAACGCATGGCGCAGTTTGTGTGTTTTTTTTTTTAATTTTTGTTCATACATATTATTCATAGCAGTTAAATTCAACTTTCATCAAAATGATTATTCGTATGCAGAACTTTTTAGCAGCTAAAAAGAACTTTGTCTATATAAGTTATTAGCATACATTGTTTTCCATAAGTTTTCATTAACTTTTTTACAATACTTCCAGATGTGATAATAAAACATGTTTACCCGCTTTCAAGTCAATTTTCGAAAAGACAAGCATGTTTTGGAAGCCTCACTATTACAATGATTTTGGAAGTTGAAAAATTTTAACACCCAATCAATCAACAAATTTATTCTCCTCTTTGGAATTTTAGGTGAAAATCATTCGAATTCCGAAAGACATACCTTTGACAAACTGGCTAATCAAAAACCAGTCACTTAATTTTGCTCTCAAAGGTGTGTCCTAGTGGCAGGTCAATCGAACCACCGCTTTTGTGCCCGTGCACTACAACAGACGTGCAAAACTAACCTTAAGATAGTAAAACACAAAAAACGACTTGGTAGCAACAAGCCACACGAACTCCAGTGACAACAAACCTCGTTGGACAGCATATTTTTCAGCATTCCAGCAAATATAATGTCTTCCTTCCAAACTCACACAAGAAACAGTATGCTATCAGCGTAAGGGAAGACTAAAGCAAGAAGTTCTAAATTGAACCCGGATGATGGTGGTGCTTTCTTACCTTTCTTAATTTGCTTCGCAGTATTTTTCGTCCGATGGCATCGTGTCTCAAGAATTCACCTCCACGAAGGCCAGCAAGCCAGCACGAACGAACGTACAAACCGAAGTCAGAAATCATGCTAGTAGAAAATGGATTTTAAATTGTTTCAAATTGTGCTGCCGCCTGCACTGTTCGGGCCAGCACTCCATGCGGCTTGGGGCCATCGGTCGATTCCAGGCGGCGATTGCAATTGCACCGAATCACAACCTCCACCAGCTGGAACGCGCGAACAATCGTGCGCCGCGCTCGTTCGATGGATATCTGTGTTTGGATTTCAGATTTGTGCTGGACACACACACCACACCCTGTAAGTTTCCTGCCCTTTACGGTTCGAGCTCACATAATGGATGCATTTTCCAACCGACACCGAACCGGGAGACGAGCTGCGGTAACGAGCGAACAATGTGTGTGGTTTTTCCTATTTCAACTTTGTGCTTTTCTGTCTGTTTCCCCCCCCCCCCTCTTTCTATCTGCTCCTAGCGGTGCGACATCTTTGTCCTTCTGCCGTCCACCGTGTTTTCCCGCTGTGTAACTTCACGGTGCAATTACCGTAGCTCAAAGCCGGGCGCTCGAACGGTGGCGGGGAAGAAAATCGAAAAATTTATCGTTCCCGGTTTTCCATTAGTGGTCACCGATGCTTGGAGCGTCCGGACCGGAACCGATTCCGTGAGTGACATATGCACTAGCGTTCGAAGCGCCCGAACGGAAAGCACCATTTGGGGTGAAATTAAAATATTCTTCAATCGGTTTCTTCCGGTTGGTCGGACCAGCGTTTTCGTCGTACTAGAGCACTTATCTTCAATAACAGTTTTGTCGTGGGAACTGATTTGAGAGGGTTTGAGCAGCTTTAAGCAAACAATTAATGTGCCCCATTTCGTCTGACGCTTTCGTTTCAGTTACTAAATTCATCAAAACAGGAATTGCCGATAAGAACGACTACCCGCTCTACTTCGAGAAGGTCATCTATGAAGCGGACATCGACGAAAATGTGGAAATTAATCACAACTTTCTTAACGTCACCGCAAAGACGCACGGTGAGGGTGAGTACCATGGTTTGGTTTAAAGCGTAAACATTTTATTGTATGCAAATTTGTTTGAAATTCACTGATCAAAATGCTGTTTAGCAGCTGACACATTTCACAACTGCTCAATCACCTGTAAGGCATGCCATCGGGGAAATCATGCAAAAGTGTTTACCCAAATATTTGCCCCTTAATTCACATCCTGCACTCAAAACATTTGCCGAAAAGGCATCTTTGCATCCATCTCACTTTCATGAAGCTGAAGGGAATAAGCTTTAACGTTTCTTTACGTTACGAACAAAAAATAGTCTTACCTAACATACCTTCGGTTCCCACATTATGTGCCCTTCATAATGTTCCCAGGCCCGTGGGAGTGCGCCCGCTGCGAGTATGTGCAAGAAGTCATGTTTTCCTTCCGTTGCTTGTGTGCTGTGCTACTCACCCAAAGGAATTTTCCCTTGAGTAGCCTACTGCCGTAATGCATCTCTGACTGCGAGAGAAACATGTACATCCGTCTTCACATGACGTATGAACCTTCGCACAGTGTAAGTGTGGTGTACGTAATGCTGAATCTTTATCCCTACTTGAAGTAAGAAAACAGAAAACTTTAAGTATGTTTGCTTTTTCCCACTCGTAAGTTAGCTTCACTGTTCCCGTGCGTACCAAGAGCCCGAAAACTTAAAAGCTCTTTTGTGTGTATGAAGAGGTAAAACACATTTCGAGGCAGGAAGCTTTTGCTCACGCGTGTTTGTTTGTGCGCTGTTTGTGTACGCGAATTGTTTGCTTTGTGAAAGCAAACGATACAGTAGAAAAATTTGATGTGCAAGATGACAACCCATAGATACAAGTTTTGTGTTCAGTTCATCGCGTGGCAAACGAAACGGACATTGGAAGGGCAATTAAACGATAGAAACGATGGTTTAGAAAAAATCGTCTTTCATCTTAATGTCAGACGGCTATTAAGGGTTTTGTTTAAATAGCACTCCATAAAATGCGTGCCATTGCGCTACGGCAAAAACCCTCACCAGCTTTCCTCAAAAGTTTTTCGTCATACTGCCAGCATAAAACTTAACCTGGTACACCTTAACCTTCCATGAGCTCAACTTTCATCGCACTGGCGAAGGCGATACGCAATGGGGAAAAACTTTGTTCCTTGCTCCTAACACAACACCGCGCTGATGGACTTGCGAAGAATGTTTGAGGTTTTTAAAGCGAAATTTGCCCACAGTGTGTACACACGACGCTGAAAGGCAAAAGGTCGTCAGTTGGCTTTTGTACCGCAGGTCGACAAAAACAAAAAAGAATGCCAAACGTTGGGATGCTCGGTCACCAAAAGAAAAGCATTCTTTTGCTAGCAAGGAAGGCAAATATTTGTCACTGAAGAAACAAACATCACTCATCAGTTTTCCTTCCCCAAGATGGCACGGAATGCGCTGGAAACATCTAACGCACCAAGCGGAATGTTGTTGCTCCGTGTTTTAAAGCACATCCTAGTAGGCATCAGCTTACAACGCATGCTTTAAGGTTTCGTTTTCTAACTAATTTTGAATAAGCTGAACGAAGCAATTTCAAAAGTAGGCCAAACGATCAAGCCATGAAGCTATTGCGTACGCCGCAAACACTAACGAAGTGGCTTCTTTTCTCAGCATTGAAGAGAGGGAGTAAGCAAAAAAAACAACCAAATCTAATCGTCAAAGACCGTTTGGTTGGTGGGAAAATCTTACAAATGGTGCCCGACCGAAACGCCTCATTCCTGGTGTGCGTGCGTTTGCCTCGTTTGCGTTGAAGTCAATTTATTTCAATTTCATTTGAATTTCGAAGTCACTTCCGTTTGCCAGAACGGTACTACGCTTTCACGGCCGCAAGTGTGATGCAAAATATGCTACAAGCAAATCTTTTTTCCTTGCTTTCTTTTTCCCATTTAAACGGGTGTTGGAAAATTGAGGACTACGAAGTAATGGAGGTATAACAAGGAAATACTATTCGATTGGATTATTACCACGAAAAGCTTAGCCTGGGTGGCACCAGCTTCTTGGCCGGGTAACGCACGCTATCACTGCCAAGAAAACAATTTCTTCCAATAGTAGCTGGCTGTGATTGCGTTTCCGTAAACCGCCAAAACCGTCTGGTTGTGCGCGTACAATTGCTACCTTCCTTTCACCATCACGAAACAGGCGTAAATCGATAAATGGAATCAAGCGGGAGCGACGAGATGTTACAGAAATCGAAACGTCTTCTCAGTTAAACGGGGAAGCCAGTGGAGCAGTGGAAGGTTAGCATTAATTCAATAAATTAATCCCTTTGCGAAAGTCACTCAAGGACATGACCGTGGCGCGCGCGTGGTAGAATTTTCGCATTTGGATTCCCCATTAAACTTTCCTTCCCAGCAGCCGGCGATCAAGCGATTTTTCAATCAGTGTAACTTTTCAATCCACTCTACCATTCCGCTGCTGGCGATTTAATGTAGCCGGCTTTCCGTTAAGCTTGGCTAGCTTAACCAATATAGCTCTAACGAGTGAAGGAAATCCGGGGGGGGGTGGAAAACGGACGCTCAGAACCGCCCCAGTGGTGTTGGTGGTGCGACCAAAGCTTCAGCAAAGCAGTACATGGCAAAAAAGGGACGGATTTGACGCGGTAGCGTGCTTCAGGTTCGGTGGTAATAAACAAATCCTTCCCAGTACTTGCTTCCACAGCACGGGGAAATAAAAGGGAAAGACTAAAATGGGCCCTGCCCAATCTGCTCCGGAACCCAAACAAGTTGCCAATCGAGACGGGGACAAATTAGGTTCCGCTTTGATGTGCTGGATTTGTGACGGATGAATATTTTGATTTGCAGAGCGTTTTCTTTACGCAGAACCGTTTGCGAAGCGTGCGTGCGTGCGTGCGCGCGTGACGAAACCCGTGCCCCGTAACGAAGCACATTAATGACCGTATAATTAACCAACTGTTAGCTTACAGCTTTACAACCTGTTAAGAGCACTTATCCCTTCACCCATCAAACAGGCTTATATGATTTGTTTGCTGTTCTGGGAAGTGAGGGTATTATGGAACTTACAGAAGATGAAGAAGGTTGATCTTTTCAAGCGTTGCTGATGCAAATCGTTTAATTATTTCCATGCCAGGATCAAATTATGGATAAGGCGTTGCTTTAGCCTGATTTGCTAACAGCACTTTCAATTGGATTTACATAGAAGTGATTTTTTTGTAGGAATCAACTTCTAGAATGGTGTTATTAAGTTCCAACTCTTACTACTACACAGGTTTGAAAGGGGTGAAAGTGTTTTGAATACTACTTGACTTGTGGTAGATTTGATTAATTCAATTAACAAGCAAGTGATGGCATGTTACGTGCTTCGCTAAGATCCAAATAATGTGTCTACTTCGCCAATAAGTGATATGCAACTGTTACATGAATATGACCCATTCCACTTAATTCAATCAGGGGTTTCTGGGTATATCCTTCCGAAGTAGAATTATTATTTTTCTGTATTTTGCCACTTACCATGCATTTAGAAAACTTATAGTAACCATTTCTTCATTTCGACTCTATGTAAATAAAGAGAATTTTTCTTAATAATCCTTATATTTTCCTATATATGCTAAATAAAAGAAATCCTTATCATTAATAAAACAGTATGACCAGGTCGTTTCTGCGGCATTAAAAACAATTTAAATCATGATGGCGAGTTCAATTGCACTTTACTGAGTAACACAGGAAATCTTCACATGTTTCACATTACACATTATGTTTCACATAAACGGCAGACTTATCCTAAAATCTGACAAGCTGCCTGTATTCTTCATCTCTCAGGTTAATTTATTGTATCACTGAACACTTTTGAGAACTATTAAGTTCCTACCATTTGAAGAAAGTAGGTTGTGTATACTCATGGTTCATCATAATCCATTATAAAAACATATTTTTACAGCAAAACCTTTTCATCGAATAAAAATGTACAATTATCATTAACAATGATTTCAACAAATAAAATTTCAAAGTTTTCAACTCAAACAAACTCCTACGTGACTATCCTTAGAAGACTTGATTCTATACAACAGTTAATAACAATTTAAAGAGTAAACGAAAAATGGTAAACCACCCACCCGGAACACAATTTCTCCCATTGGGAATATGAATAATTACGACCCCATTCACTCATGCGCTCATTCACTGCAGGAAAATTGTTCGTCACATTTTGACGTGCATTTACTACTTCATTCATCAGCTACGAGGTAAACAGAAATGCTCCCCAAGTCCCCTTCCACGTTGCTACATTGTTGCAGCATTCCATCAACAACGACATGAAGTAGCAGCCACATTAGCAACAGCGCAACTAACCAGCCAACCAAGTGCGTCGATTTCTCGGGAGTGGATTGGAATAAAATCACTGGTGCTAAATTAAATTTCCATTCCCTCTGTTCAAACACACCCTCACGACATGCTGCGCCGTACGCTCAGTCACGCGTTCGAGGCGCAGAGTAGTACGGTCGCTGTGTTCACGCTAAACCCATCCAATTAACTTCAAACAAGGCAAGTCAGTTCGTGGAGAGCCGTGGGGTAGATGTGTATACACACCACCGGTGAAGGTAAAGCTGACATGGAAATAATTTCCAACACACGACACGTTCCTCCTAGAAGCCGGGAGTTCACACCGCTGAGCGCAACAGGGCCTCGAAGGTTGCTACACGCACTCACCCGCCACCATCTTGAATTCTAAGACATCAGCTACTGTAGCGTCTTGCAGAGCACAGGAACCAAAGGTAAACAATCACGAGAAGAAGCTTCCAAGTGGAAGCATGTTTGGCTCACAATCAGGCAGCACAGCACCGGCACAGGTGTATTAATTATGTACCGTTTCCAATAGTGGCATCTTACAGATTGTTCCAAGGATTCGGGCGAAACGAAAAGGCAGTACGCACACACCACCATGGCCTAAATTGGTTGCAGCAACGTCTCGAGACGGAACCGTTGCGGAGGGCTGCTGCAGTATTGCTACTACTGCTGAGTAGACCATTTTCTTAAGCTGCCAAGATCCACTTTTCTGAAGCACGCTTCGGTTGCAGGGGGAGAGCCTGACTCGCTCGAAGAGAAAGTTCGGAAAATACCAACAAAAGAACAAAGTATCAGTGAAAATAAAAAGGCTTACATCCATGCCAAACGCTGTAGTCTGACGATGGTACTAAGCAGTACCACTCAGCACTGCATGCAAAGTTGCAGGGCGATGTCAGCAAGCCGGATATTGCAAATTGAGTCCTGCCTGATGATACCTAACGATTTGCCGGGGTTGAAAGGTTTCAGGCACCGCAAAACATTTCCGAACATGTGGAAGATGGACGCATATTTTAATTAAACTAAACGTAGTAGCACACCTCCCCTGCAGCCGGGATCTGGGTCTTTGCAAACGGAATGCGCTCCGGCAGCCTGACTTCATAATTAGTTTGCTACATCCCGTCTCTACGGCCACCGTCATGTTTCATTTGATCAACGGTCGCCTGGTGAAGGGTGAGTTGTACCGTGTATTCGTAATTTTTTCACTGGCTAAAAGAATTTCTGTACGTATGCGATCCCCAGAGGGTGTACGTGAGTAGACATACAGAGCGACAGAAAGAGAGAGAGAGAAAGACGCCCAGATCGAGTGTGCTCGTTAGCAGTGGTTATTCTTTAGCGAAACCAGCCACCGTTAAGAAATCAAACAAATCGTTGCAGAGAGTAATGTTGAGTCTTGATGTTTATGAAACGGTTGGAGTTATTTTCAAAGCAAATCTGGTATACGGAGGAACGAGCGTGTGGATCGTTACTGGGGTTGTAACTCTATTCGTATGGCAATCGGAACGTACTTTTCTGTGTACTACAAAACCTTCCGAGTAATCATTCCCTCCTTGCCGCGCTCCCGTGGTCTTCCCTGATTGGATACCTAAAATTCCATTTCGATCTTCATTACATCGGGACCTCAAAAACTCATAACTCGGTCCTTTGCCATGGCGCTTCAGCACCACCCAGGGCTTGTTTCCAAATGGATCATAATCAGAACTTCTCGCAAATCGCACCAATTCTAGCAGGTCACCCTCATTCCCCTCCGCTCCATTTCCCGTCACATCCGGTTGCGATACAAAATATCACCATCAAAAGCGAGACGAACGTGAAACCGTTGCCGGTCGTCGTTGACGTCTTACCGCAGCTCGCTCATGTACAGCTCGTAATCGTCCGGTCGAGAGTTCCACTTTCCTCGGTTAGTTTCGCAAGAAGTGTCCCGGTACCGTGCCGGAATTCGGTCTCAAAACAGGCGGTTGCCACTCGACCGACTTCCGCTTGTTCCGACCAGGCGCTCGGTGGCTTTTCCATGGTCAAGCATGGCTGAGCGCCCATCGTCCCGCCGGTACCGAGGAAACAGATTCGCACCAAACAAGCGCACACTCATCCCCGGATGCTCCCCACGGTCGCCGTCGGTGACGATGACTTGCCGGAATCAGTGGAATGACTTTCTTGTCCTTGCCAAAATCTCAGCTCGTGAGTAGATTAAACGTTATAGTCACAAGTACGAACCGGGTTTCTTGGAAGACATTCATGCTGCCGGAAGTGCACGATGGATGACTTTGCAGGCCGGCTCTTCGGGGGAGTGAAGCGTTCCCAACTAGCGCCCGCTTTGCCTGGGTCGGGTTTTTGGGGCAGGAGTGCCAGAAAGTTTATAATTACGAAAGCTCTGTATGCTGTACACCCGCTGTGCCAAGCGAAACCATCGAGCAGGGAAAAAGGATTATGCCTTCCGCCCCCCGGGGGGGGCGCTCGGGATTCTTTCTGCTCCTTCAACCCGAAGGCGAAACGAAACAAACGACGTGACGATGGGATTAGTGTTTGTATTGCCCGCCGGGTACTAAAGACCCTGTTTTCCCTTTACCATGCGGCATTACTTTCACGCCGCCCAGAGGGGCCGCTAGCACAACGCAGCTTAAGCAGCGAGCATGAGCAGAGAACGTATAATCCCATCAGGCTGTGCCAGGTTGTGCCGGGCCCCTTTCGCAGGACCGGATGAGAGCCGCGACGGAAGTCGTTGTGGGTATTAATTAAAAGCAAACGGGCAGAATACGGTAGAATAGGGGGTGGGGGAGGGGGAAACAACAACCAAAACACGCTTCCACACATACAGCCGTAATGCAAGAATTCATAAATATGAGCTCTTGGAATGAAGGCAGCACCGAATTGTTGACGTGGTGCTCTGCTGGTTTCGAAATTAAGAGCAAATATTGATCACCATGTCATCGCAGATCGTTTGCCGCTTTAAATGAGTCGTTTTGCTGTTGTTTGACAGTGGGTTACAAAACATTCTCGTGTGTACTGCTCGGTGGAATGTGTGCCGATGCAAAATATTCGCTTTCCTTGTCCAGGGCCGTAGGCCAAAGCGTTCCGTTTGGTTTTGTCAACACAACCGGTACAATGTTATTATACATTTATAGGTGTTATTTTGTCAAAATGTTTATCAAGGCGGTGTCGGTATGGTTCTGTAAGGTGAAATTCTCAGTATCTGGGTAACTTAAGGGACCTTCTATTCTGCCCGAAAACACTTTTGAAACCTTAACTAAAACGTACTCGAGACATGCATGTTTGCTTTTAGACCTGAAACCGAAGACAAATAACAGTTGGCACTTCAGTTGGTGATCTTAAAACTTAAATATACAAAAAAGGTTCATGAGAGTTTCAAGAATCGGGAAAGTCTTTCACAAAACCTCTTTAGAATTTTTTTGAAAAAGCGACCAAAACAAATCTCACTTAAAGTGACAACCAAGAAAGCAAGTGTTTGTTTTAATTACCTTTAACCAAAGGTTAAGCTTGGTTCGGTAATGAGAGCAAAGTACGTACTCTCGCAGTAGAGAACAACCCAAACGAACGGTACCATAGGCCTTTAACAAGATTTAATTACACACCATGTAAACGTTGCCCGTAATGGTTAAGTGCCAACGGTGAAAAGGTTGCCTTTCTGCGAGAATTCACGAAGCTCCCGTAGCATATCGGTGATCCCACCTGACCTAACCTTTCCTCTGCACCCCGGTTAATATGTTTTTCCTCCCATCGGGGCTGTCTTCTGCAGCAGCATACACGCATTCTTTCCCGCTTCTTATCATCAACCTTGCCTTGGCAGTGGCATCCACCACCTGAGATGCCTTTGTCATCGGAGCCACAACGGTTGAAACGGTATGCTAATCAGCAAAACTAAAACTAAAGCGCAAATGTTCGCACTTCCAGGCCAGCAGAAGTGGCAAGCAGGAAGAAGCTGGATGGAAAACACACGAACGTACAAAAACACACCAAGTAAATGAAAATGCCAACGACACGCCATTCAGATCTTGCCGCCATCGTTCGTCCGCCGCCGATCGCGAAACGGCTTGATGAACACGTCCATTGTCCTTCGCCGTCATAGTTTCGTTCCAGTCTGTTGCGCCAGTAAGAGAATAAGAAGCAACGAAAGAGAGGATAAGACAGCAAAAACACTTTCACCGAATAGTAATTAGAAAACTGATTTAAAATGATAATTACTTCATTAACTATTACTTTCTACGTAAAATTAATTAGAATCTTAAGCCGGAAAGCACGAGCAGAGCAGGAGATAAAACGACCCTCACACATTGAAACGGTGAAACGGGCGTGTTTTACCGCGCATGCAAAGTGGGAGGGGAAGCTGCGGATTTCTAAAGACTATTGAATGAGCTTTTCCCTTATTAAAAGCTAGTGCTGTTGTAAAAGGTGTGAAATTTCTCGCATTTCTGAAGAGCAGTGGCATTATTTCGCCTTTTGCAAGAAGCTTTAATGCTTTTTACTACAGGAAGGGATCGGAATTGCAAATTGATTGAATTATAGCGCTTGTAACAGTAGCTGCTTTAGTGAAGAGCTTAATTGAACCAATGAGCTGTCTTTCGAAACTTATTTTTTATTATTTTGTATTTTTGCGTTGCGAAATGCAAAAATTGAAAACCAAAGTTTTAAAAAGAAATAAATACCTCCGTCGTAACAAAACCGGTAACAGCTGCGGAAAACTCTAACGAAAAAGCAGATGGAACGCCGCCGGCGGCTGGAAATCGAATCTCTCAATAATCCACCGCACCCCACCTGCTGGTACGATCCATCCATCACTCCACCTTCATCGTTAGCATTCCAACGGGCGTGAAATGGAAGCATCTGTTTCCATGTCGTTGACGTTGGGCAAACGCCCGACCGGTTGCGATTCCGTGTCCATCTTCTGTTAGCCCCAACCCGGCCCTCCCGGTCCCCATCAGCACGCTTACTCCATCAGCCCTGGACCGATGAGAATGGCTAAATTGAAATTATAAATCAACAGCCGTCGCCAAAAGCAAGGCGACCACGGGGAAGAGCACGACAACGATGTTTTAATTTAATTATTTTGATAACGATTTTCGTTCCTGCGAATCGAATTTCCTTTTTAGGAAAACGGGAGGAGAAGAGGAGCAAATGGCGGCAAATAACCGGTGGCAAAAAGAAGCTAGCAGGCGTGGGAACGGTTGGAACCGAGTGAAATGTAGAGGCTGTGAGGAATTTCCCTTTTCCTCGAGGCATGGTATACCATGGCCGTGTGAATTGGATGGTGCGTAGGAATCGAACAGTCAAAGCAGATAATCTGGACAAGCCGTTCGTATCGCAGTTTAATGCGATCAAATAATCAATTTTTAATTTTAATTTATTAGTTCATTTACGAGCGATTGTAACGTTCGGATTAAATTTTACATCTTACGATTTGTTTAAAAAATACACTCAAAGCATCATAAATGTATTCATAAATTTAATTCTCATCTCTAGACGTAACTTAAGAAATATGAGCAATTTGCATGTTAAACTAAACATGCTTTATCGTCTAACATGTTGCACACGCTAATTAAGCGAAAACGTAATCATCCTCGTAAGCTCATCATCATCTTGCTCAACCCTGCTGGGAGCTCTGGGTTTGCAATTTACCTGCAAAACGCGTTTGATCATTCGTCGCACACGCGGTGCGGACCCGCGGGGCCACACATTTCAGCGTCATGTTTTTACCGCAGGCGGCCTCGTATTTAACCTCAATCCTTACCATCGTCATCCATCAGGCTGCCATCGCACGCAGCCCAGTTTCGCAAGCCGTCGCAAAATCGGCTACCATTAATTAAGTATGCAATTATAATAATGACAGAGTATTATAATCATTTAATTAAATATCTTCACCTGGCATGAAACCGCGCACCAAGCGTTTTGGTTGGTTCGTCGTTCGGTAGAACGCAGGGCTGGAATGAGCTGTGGCCTTCAACCTTGCCTTGGTACGGGTCGTGGAGAAGGGGGTGCCTTGAAGGGAGGAACGTCACAAATTGTACGTCGCTTAATTCTGATTAAAATGGCATAATTTATTTTATTTACATTTGCATTTATGTCCTTCAGCGAGCGAGGCCTGATGCAACGATGGATGGGCGTGCACAGTCATGGTACGTCCTGCTGTGAAATCTGCAGCCATACGGCAGAGGACGGCACAAGACAACCGCACCAAGACGATGGTAGCGCATTAATAACGCTTCTTGCCGCCGTTACTGCTGCTACTGCCTGCTGTAGCGCGCCTAGACACCGAGTGTCGTGATTTGCGAAAGCGTGAAACAAATCTTTCACCACCAAGCCGTCCGGGTCGTTCCTGTGGATCGCCCCCATCACGCCCACCTCACCACCGGCTTAAGCTGAGCGGGCTAATGAGCTCTCGCGCTCCCTGCTAAACGGTGGTACCAGAAAATTGCAGAATAATACGAGCAATCAAGTGTGAATCTTTTACTACCCAGTACGCCTGCAACGGTAGCAGCAGTGAAGGCGTTCGGTGCCGACAGCAGGCACACAGTGGCGCAACCATGCGCCACCTTCGCCTCGGGTTTTGCGGTTAACGCCCTCGGGTTTCGCTGTAACCGTAAACGACTCATTTCCTTATGCTGCCCTTTAATATTTTCTCATTTTGGTTGTAAATTTTACTGTGCCACACTTTGCGGTGTTGCGATGTAGTTGGGAAGTAGTTTTGCCAAGGGACTGTGCGTCTTGTTAGGTTAGTTGTGAGTGTGTGTGTGTGTGTGGTGTCACTTTCAGGAAGCAATAGCCATCATAATAAACGAATTAGCAAAACTGGTACCAAATTGTCAGGCTGGAATGGGTTGTCGTAAACTGTCGTTAGGCAAGCAATAAACCATAAAAACTATAATGTACCTTCTGGGTGGACTTGGTACTTGCATTAGCAACACGTCGTTAAACGTGGACACTAAATTAGAGAGAATGAGCGCTAACAGTCATTCCGAGAGTGATTGCTGGCTGTTGAGCACATTACACGACAATTTTACAAGCGGAGGGAAGGTTTTACACGAAGGATATAACTTTACACGCCCTGATCGCACTTTGTGTAAATGATCGTTTTGTGCATTGTAATTGCTACTGGAAATTGGAGCCCAATACTTTGGTATTATAATCAGCCTTTTATTAAAGGACTTTAGAGTAGAGGACTATTAGAGGAGAGAAGAGGTAATCAATTTCATGAGATATTTATAACCTAGCCGTGCTCTGTAACAGAAGCCATTGAATTGTAAAAATATTGAAATGAAAAGGGATAAACAATATCCGGTAAAAGAATAAATTTATCCAGTCCGGAAATTCGAACGCCTCAACCATATGTATTCCTGATATTAAAGTGTTGCTGTATCAATTTACTGCAATTAGTTTTCATCATTCTATACTACATGAAAAAGGAAAATTGACTACCAACCCTTCTTCTTATTCGGTGGCACAACAACCCAGTAGGGTCAAGGCCTAACCAGCAACGCTCCAATGTGCTTTGGTTCTTTCTGTGACAGAGTGTACCCATCCATATCAAGATAGCTAATCCTGCGTATGGGGGTGGCAGCGGTACGACTAAGAGACAGCCCGACGCCGTTACCACTAGACCACCGAGCCGGCTCAGACTACCTACGCTACCTTAATAAAAAATTTAATTGATCAAAATTGCATTTCAAGAACCTTAAGTATGTTTTTTTTTTATTTTAGAAAAGACTAGGATGTTGGAAATTTGTATCAATAGATCAATACACGTGTCCTCAACTTTCACGCTGGACCAAGGTGTCTTTGTTTAAAAGCTGAGAATTGAAAGAAAATTTATATTTGCCGGCTTGTCATAACACTTCTTTGGGCTTTGGTACACAATTTGCTGGAGGAAAATGAAAAGAAAATATCAATGAGAACTATACGTGATTTGACATAACAAAACTCAAAGCTGACGCCAGGTTAAAGCGAATAAAATTCACTTAGAAAAAACAAAACTGCATACTTTTGGGCATCTGGACAGCAGCCGAAAATTCACTTTATCCTTTGCTCGATATGGGTTGTCGTTCTGCAGAAATAAAAGCATGTTCGATTCTTTCTTGAATCTCTTTTTAATTTTAAAAATAGCTTCCATTCCTAACACAAATTGTGTCTGCCGGTTAAATGTCCTGCCCCTTCCAGCAGCTTTGACATTTAATCACTCCAAACGTCCATTGGATCAAACTTAAAACAGACCGCCGTCCCTCAGCCTGATCGTTTCGAAGCATGTCAAAAATGAGCAGTCTAAGCATTCCCTAACGAAAAATTTTGGATACAATTTCCTTCATTACCCCTCCCAACAGGCCAAGCCCATCCGAAAGATTCTTGTACTTTTGGGACAGTTGTGTATTTACTTTTTTCTTCTCGCTGCGCCGCCAGCGTGGTGCTATCAGATTTTGCTTATAAACTTTACCGAGCCTCAATTTGCTCTCCCCCGACACACATACTCACCGGGCCCAGCGCCCAGGTTCGACGTTGTTCTCAATCTAATGGGGAAAGTCAGTGGTCGCACGGCGAGGGTGTAAAAAAAGATTGAGAGGAAAAAGCCAAATGACACCGGCATCCAGGGACTCGGAAAGTTTTACCCTCGGTGGCACGGCGCCCGGACCATCCCTGTCAACATTTAATTTTTCTTGTTCTATGCCGCTTTTTTTTTTGCTGCCCATGCAAGGGAGAGACATTACTCCAGCCGATGGTCCGAGCAGTGAGGCGGTGGAGCTGAAAAGCCTGTACAAACTTTGTATTTTTTTTGCTTCGGCCCCGGCCATGTCTTCTGGCCGCTGGGAAAGTGTACTACAGAAAGCGGCAATCGGAAGGTCCGGGAGTCCAGGAAAGCTTGCCTATAAAGCATGTGTACGCGTGTACCTTAGCAGCATCCCGTCCCGAGGGTGGTCCTTATTTTAAAATCATTTTCTTCCCTCTTTTTCCGACCCCTTGGTACACAACTTTCCCACTGGGAACACATCCCCCGTCCCCGGTCGGCTTACACCAGGGATAATCTACAACAAGTATTCTAATAGAAACACAACATGGTGCCGCTACTTGAGAAGTCAAAAATGATTACTTTTTAAACTGCCGGTGAAAACTTTACGCCCGGCCTAATATGTGTTCGTGTTTCGTACGCACGGCAGGCGCTCGTTTGTGTACCGGATTTGTGGTTGTTAAGCGTTCACAGTGGAACAATCTGCCCAAGCGAATGCTTTGGATTGCACTTCGTGTACGATAAAATTGATAAAATGGGAAACACTTTTCGTACCGACCCGGAACCCACTGGCAAGTGTGCTTTACATCCCGGTGAGCTATCTGCACCAGATAAACCCAAGACACCGGCTTGTCTAGATTGTGGTGAGCGCACTCGAAAATACCTTATCACTGTTTTATTTTTTCCCTTTACAAATAAGGAAGCAATGTTTTAGCACTCAGCGCTACCACCCGGTTTCAGCACACGGGCGTTTTATTTGGAACTGGTGAATGTGGTGGCACGAGCACAACTAAAACATCTTCTGGCTTTCACCAGAACGGTTCTGCCCTCACGTTCGTATTGCTTTATCCATTCGCGTATTTTCCAATCTATCTTTTCACCCTCGTGTCTCCGACGATCTAGGAGCAGCTTCCCTTCATAGAGGGAACACCATTAGCGAGTGAGTACACTGTGTCCTACTGCACACTTTTCCCACCAGCCCTCACAGATGGGGAGAGGGAGAGAACGCTGCTGATAAAACTTTATCAACGGATATAATAAAAATTCCAATGTTGTTTCACCACGCGCTAAACGAACATGTTCCGGGCATGGGGCTGGGACCCCATCGACCACCTCCTCTCGGTATGTCTTGCGGTAGAAGAGAGAGAGAGAGAGAGAGAGAGAGAGAGCCTTCCGTTTAGAGTGTTTCCCTTTTGTGAGATAAAGCTGTGTGCGAATCCGCGCCTGGTAGGGTGAAAATAGCACCACAAACATATTCGCATCGAACGCAGAAATTCTTCATTCCTTGTAGTGTGTGTGTGTGAGTGGCTTTTATTTTTCCTCTTTTGCTTACTATAAATGTCCTGGAAGCACACCGAACCACATTGAAGCTGAAGGGTGCGATATATATATTTTTGTATTCTCACCCTCGGTAAAGATTCTATCACCTTCAAAGTCTTATCGAACGTCGTTGATCCAAAAAGGCATATGCGAGGTGACGGGGCAAGAAAAAACCTCACACACACACACCCTGTAAAACACAGACTCGGTGGCGAAAGGGATGAAAAACGATTTCTCTCACACACAAAATGCCTGCGCCGGTTCACGATCGAGCTGATGCGAAAGTTTGACGGGAAGCATATTTCATCGCGCTGTTAGCGTATCAAGCACACTTTAAATGGGTGCGTCTGTGTGTGTATGTGCTGAACGCAAACCCATTTACGATTATTTATTGCACTCGCGGGAACGGCGGTAGATGCGTTTGCGTGTGACACAACCGGAGATGCCGGAAGGCGACGGGACGCTGTATATTGGTGCAGCATATTTTCACATGCTCCACACTATCTGTGCGCGGTAACAAATTTACTTCCCAACAAATTTTGCCTCCTCTTGCGTGTGTGTGTGTGTGTGTGTTTGTTTGTGGATCGAAAGAGGTGCAATGACACACACACACACACACACACACACGAACGCACGCACAAAGTGCCACAGTACAGCCACTTGGAGAGCAATGAGTTCCCGTGATCGGTCCTGCGAGGGCACTTGAGCGTCGGCGCTAATGCCTGATGATGTTTGCGATAATTTAGGTTTTATCGGTCGTTCAGCAGGAAAGTTCGCCTACCCAACCTTTTCCTTCTCCCGCTGTCGCGGCTCGCTTCAGACACCCGCCCGATGCCCGGGAGCGGGAAGCAGCCGAGCGAACAAGATTAACTGGCCCACCAAATAGCAGATCATTTATTTGAAAGGATTTAGCGCTTACTTGTGGCGTTTTTTTTTCCACAACTTCCAAGCACCAGCATTCGGGGGAAAGGCCGCGTGGGAGGATACTAAAACTTGTTCATCGATGTTAATTATTAATGGACCATAAGTCATGCGAACGAGAAGCCATGCGCCTGCCCCAGTGTTGTGGGGGATAAAACATTTATGAGCGTAAGAGTTTATCGATGATGCAACGAGTTTTGTGGTGAAAGTTTTTCCCCCTTTCCCACGCGCCATTTTTTTATTCCAGTAAGTTAAAATCATTACATCAAACAGGCACATTGAAAAGTGAAATAAAAGGAGCGTTCTTTGCCTGGCTGGAGCGATTTTCCGGTAATGGATAAAAGCTTGCTGTACATTTTTTTGTATCTGAGCATTTTTTCCCCCTCGCGAGTTCCAATTTCCATACTAATGCAAGCACTTGTTCAACTTTCAACTCATACACCGTTTTTGCTTGCTTCAAACGGGGCGCTTCAATTTTCACGTGAAATAAATTCAAACACTAACTGCTTCACAGGAAACATGTTACCATTCTGATGCGTACGGTGTTCGTGAAAAGTGTCCAACGGTGTGGCGTGGCTGCTGCTGCTGCGGCTGCTGAGCAAGAAATCAACAAATTGTTCACCGTTTGGTCCTGGCAATACCGTACCGAGAAATTTTGTGTGCAATTGTTTTGTCCTGAAAGTGACTTTTCCCGAAAAACTCGGTGTCGAAAAAAATGCTTAAATTGCTTTAAGCAAGCAGCAGCAATAGCAAAACGACACAGAGCTACAACAAAATGAGGGCAAAAAACACTCTCCTGTTTGTCTCTCCTCCAATGGGCTTTATCTTTTCAATCGACTTTTAATTTTCCAGTCAACAGGGGCGACCCGAACGTCAACCGAAACAGCTCGAACAGAACCACCCAGGGGTCGATGCTTGTGACAGTCGGTTTTGTAGCGATTTTCACGCACCACCCCGAAACGCGCTTCCCGGTGCGGATAGTGGAAGGACCGTGTAGGCGTGACATTACACCATGGACGAATGGGCTAGGCCAGCCGTGGGGACGAGATTTTGGTTTCGGTTCTGTGACGCTTTCCCGCCCAAACACTGAGCCAGCCTACTCTTATCAAAGCGATGCTAGTCGCCGTGCTTAGGGACAGACTATTGAACACGGGCCCTCACTGTACGCCGCGCTCACGGAAAAGATTGATAGAACAACAACTGGGAAAAGAAAGAGCGAACAATGAAAGCAGGAAAAGCCCTCTAGAAGAAAAAAAATCCGTCATCACCGTGCGACAAGAAAGATTACATTATTTGATTTTTTCTTTTCCCGTGTTCCCGGCAGCAGCCCGGATTCAAATGCGCTTGTTTTCTTTCTGCCTTTCGCCATCGGAGTCATTTGGAACGAATGGATCGGAAAAGTCCACAACTGGAGCGTTTCAAAACAAAACATGCACAAAAAAATGCGAATGGAAAAGTGGAAACAATCAAGAAGGATGTAACATTTTAGAGAACCATTAAAAATCAATTGTCCTGGCTGGGAATAGAAAATGGCTTCCCCTTTCCGGGAAATGCAAGTGACCTTTGGCTATCTGGAGGTGGGCGGTGAAGCTTGTTTGCGAATGGAGAAATTCTTAAATTATTCATTTCTTTTGAGCGAGTTTTTTTCCTTCGTCCCTTGCAGGTTGACGCTTTGAGCTAGCGATTTATGAGCCGGTGGCAAAGTTTGTCTAGGTTCATCATGAAAAATTTATATCGCAAAAAAGTAAGACACTCTGACCACAAGCCTTCTGACGAACAAATAAAATAACGTTTTTTTTGGTAAGCAAAACTAAGCAGAAGTGTGCTAAGCTCCTCCTGTGTTTCTGGATGACATTCAACCATAAGCCAATGGCTCATTAGTTTTGCACATCAATCCGATCTTTTTCACAACAAGCGCTGCCGCTTCCAGAAAGGGCAGAATATCAATTTGTGTTCCCCCTTTCCAAGCATAACCATTTCCACGAAGGGCTTTCCGCAGCAACAGCTTTACATGCACGAGTAGCGTCAGTAGCTGGTTCAACTTCTTGCCATGTGAAAGCGGGAAAAACAACGCAGCACCTCGGGGTTTACGACGCTGCGATGGGGCAACCGCTGATCCAATGATAAACTAGCGTCTAATTGAGCCTTAATACCACGCTTTCCGGACAGACATACCGGTACCAGCGCCAAATATGCCCTGCTGTAGCGCCGAACCAATTCGTTTTCCTTCATTAACCAGTAATCCCGCACGGAAGCCAACCGGTTGTTCGGACAACTTCCTGGCGCTAGCGCTGGTAGCGTGGTAGCGTTTCCGCATCGAAACGCAACACTGTCAGGTTAAACAGGCTCGAGCGAAGCATCCGCCAAACGAAGCACGGAAAATGGATGGTTTGCTTCATTCTGCCGGACGACTGTGCTCGATGCCGTTGCCCGGGCAGTGCACGTTCGCGCACCGCGCACTGTTGGTATGCGAAATTTTGGCTCGCTCCCCATTCCCCATAAATTAGCAAGTCGCTGCTGCTAATCCTTCCTGATGACGACATAATCAATTAACGAAGCAATCTTCCGGTTGTGTGTTCCCTCCCACGCCTTCCGCCGATTCGCGAAACACGGGTTCGCTTTCGCATGATTTCTACTTTTTTCGGACGCTGCTAGCCGTCGTCGTAAACTCGTTACAAGTAGAACGTTCCGGTCGGGGCTCTGGTAGAATCGGTTTTTGTAACACTTTTCAACAGTTCCACCCAGCTGGATGGTAAGACGAGTTCTACGAACTGGTTAGTGGGTTCAAAACGAGTTGCAAACTGAAAAAGCTCGTGTTGTTAACTGAACCAGCAGTGAGGGGAAGGATTGGCCATTCTTATACAACGATCACTGTCTGCGAAACTGACTGATTCATCCGTCTAATGGTTGATGGTTAGTGTTGGTTTAAGGTTTTTGCCTTAAATGTTTTTTGGACATTTGTGGACTTAAATGTTAGTAAGGGAGCTTTGATGGTTAAAATTCAAATGACACGAGGAAGCAGATTTTTGAACTTTATATAATCTTGATTCAGGAAGTATTGGCCGTAACTTAAGTAAAGATATACGCGATTCTTTTGTATGTCAATGTGCAGATTAGGTTTCTTCGAATTTCAATCTGACTTACTTCCTATTTGCAAGAAGAATCACTCTAAACAATCATGAGAGTTACTAAGCCGGACAGAGGCTCTCAGGGAAAGACAGGGAAAATGCAAAAGAGCTGCTTTGTCAGATTCACTTTAAATGCCATTGAAACAACCAATCATTATATGATACTCTAAATAAATCGAAAGACAGTGAATGTGGCCGAAAACCTCAAACTAAAAGACGATTTTCTATGCTACCATTGACAAATGAACAAATTGAATAAATTTTGATAAAAAAAATCAAACAAAGAGACTATTTTAGGAAAATTAAAACTTTTTGATAATCTGTATACACTAAGGTTTCCGACACATAATGGTTTTTGTTGAAAAGTATCGAATCTTGTAAAAATGGTTTCCATGTAAGAAATAAAAGTCAAAGAAATGTTACTTAATTATAAAAAAGTATTTTGGGATAAGGTGTCTGTCAGTTCAATTGGTGGAGTGCTAAATCTACGCCTTGCACTTCTTAGAAAGATTTTAATATTGATGTGGTTCCAAGGGTTATTCAAAGGTATTTTTAAAGAAGATTCATCAGAATTCTCTTAAAAGGTTAAATGATTTAAATACACCCTCAAAAAAATGAAGCATCTGGGCAGGTCAATTTATCAAACAATGATATAGCCAAATACCAATTAAGTAATTTCATGTACGGGAAAAAAACAGTGCATTGATATTCATTCAGTACAGTACATTCATCCTTCCAATGTACTCATTACTCAAAGGAATGATTGGTCCAACAATTTATCTCACGAGCAACACGAAAGGACGCACTGAACCGCATATACGTAGAACCATATCAAATGTAAAAGCACTGTAAGCTATACAGTGTATTTGTGTCTGTATTGAATTCTCTATAAATCTTGCCGCACCGTACCATCAACAGAACCATTGCTGCTGCTACGGTAAAGCTTTTATGTGCACAGTGTTTGAATACATTTTTTTTCCTTCCTCCGTTCCGGTATCACTGACATTATCAAAGGAAAATTGAAATGGCACCAAAAGCCCTACCGTCTTGACGACGCCCTGACAACTGGCAAGACGGATAGCAACCTTGTCATTCGAAGCGTTAGCCAAAAATTACTTCCAATATGTATCTACATCATGTTCAGTGTGCTCTGGCTAAGGGAAGAAACACCAGGACCGGGCGGTAACGATTGCTTGCGATCGCGTGACACCGTGCCACATCACCAAGCAATGTTTTTAATCTTATCCGCTCGTACCCGAGACAGCGACAACACCGAAAAAAGAACACAGCCAACAATCATTTATTATTGATTACAGCCGTTTAATATTACTGTTTACTGTCAGGCTGCTAACGAGTCGGCGGATTGCGTCCTGGGAAGCCTACCAGCCTAGAAACGGGCGAGGATGCGGACGATGAGAAGCAGCATGAATTTATCAGATGGATGGCTAAAGTATCCAGTCCAGCGGCGATGGAGGCTTATCGCTTTCCAGCTGGAGCTTTTCGGTTTCGCTTTCCCAATTTTGTCACCCGCGTGCTGTAATCAAGACAAAGAACGATGAAGTATGGAAAAATATCACTCAACGATGGCTGGAAAAGGGAGACGGGCGCCAAACCATGAGACAAAAAGCTGGTTTCCATTTCCTGGTGAAAGTGAGCTCACAACCGACAACCGAAAAGACAACCGAAAAGTGCTGATTTATCACCATCACGGGCTTTCGGGGGGAAAACAAAGCCTCACAATGGAAACGGATGAGCTTGGACGGTGGATGGTGATCGTGAAAATGGAAGATATTTTTCCATAAGCAATAAAGCAAATGGCTAAAAATAGGTACGACATTTGTTTTCGATAGGCAACTTTTTGGTGCAAAATCAACCAAAGTTTGAACGAAGCTTCCCTTAGAGCGTCCAGCCATGACATTATTTAATTTTGTTCCGCCAAAACGCACGGAACAGTTTCCTTGCTCGTTTGCCATTCCTTTTTTTCAATAACATCCCCACATAAAATTGCTCCATTTTTTAATATTTCCCAAAACAAACCCCTCACAATACGCAATAAAGCAAACCGAACCGGAGGAGACGAAAAATATTGCCCCATAGCATAAATAATGATTTCTGATAAGTAAACAATAAACTTGCCGGCTGCAAGCCTCACCGTGAGTGTGAGACACACCGAAGCAAGCGTGCCATTTTTCCTGTTTAAATTTCGCGCAACGCAAGCGACGTGTCTGGGATTTTCGCGGTTCGGCCAAGATGTGCCCAACGCATGCAATAACTTCTCATTTCTTCACTCCCTCCCTGAACGGCCTGAACGCAGACAGTGGTGTACGCTGGCAGAATGTGTACAAGGCGCATCATTATTAACGATATACAAGCGAGATGGCAGGGAAAGGTGAACGTTGTACCAAGGAGGAAGCAAGAATACGCCTCACCCTGAAGGCCGCGTAGCCATGATTTACGCACCTAATTACGAGTGACCGGAAACAGATTTCATGCCGACCGGAACGAGCGTTTAGATTTGGGGTGATTGATTTTGCCTTCACTACCTTCGCCACCAGCCTGTGGCCTAACTTTCCTCGCCTTTCCGCAGGACGCAGACAGTAAGGCACCACATGTCATCGGGAGTTAATTATCAACCGAAATCGCCTGGCTACAGTGTGTGGTGGGTTTTGGTGTGATTGAAGAAGCCGGGGAATCAGTTTATCGAGAGGTCTTTTGCTCGCTTGCAGTGATGCTGTTCGTGACCATAATGAAGAAGCGGGCACGAGGGGCGCTAATCCGGAAGCGGAAATCACCGTACCATCCGTCAGTCAGGCATTGTTATCGATTTTTCGACCTGTCACATGTGCCTTTTTCTGCTCGGTTATATTAATGGCTCATTAGAACCGATTTCTGTCCGGAACGGTTTCATTTTGGTTCAAGTTCCGGTTTCTGTTTATAAGAGATGGAGGGCGATAGTTTTTTCCTTTCGAAGCCGATAATACGCTTGCTAATTACAAAAAACTAAACATGTAATCTGGAACTTAACTAGCGTCAAATGATGACAGCTAATGATAGCTGTAAAAATGAAACGAAGATCGTGCAACTAATCATTTTGAGCTCATAATTATTTTCCATTTTTTCCGATGCATCAAAACAATTGCCAGTCATCGCAAAATGACGATTGTAAAGTCCACCGAATTATATTCCTTGTGTATTGGCTTTCTTAATTTCAAAAGACAGGAGACATAGAGCCAAATATGCAGGAGAAATTTCGTTTCAGCCAAGCGCCACCAGTTGCCCACTACTCTTTCTGTTCGAGCTACGAAAAACAAGTTTGAATTGTTCATCTTGGTGACCCGATGAGTTCGTTTTTATGCTCTTTTTTATAATTTGTGAGTTACGTTACATCACATCAGTCAAGGTAAAACTAATTTGTGCAATTACTTAAGGCAAAACACCAAACACTTTCTTGATCTTGCATACACTAGAGATTATTTTTGATGGCACAACAACCTCTGTAGGGTCAAGGTCTAACCAGAGCACTAATGTACTCCATAGCAAGATTGTTAATCCTGCGTTTGGGAGGATGTGATTAGGTGTATCCTTAGCAGGATGGTCAATCCTGCGTATGAGGAGCAGCAGCGGTCCGATTGGGACTCGATGCAATGTCTGTCCTGATCGTATGAAACAGGCCTACGCCGCTACTCATGAGACCACCGAGCCGCCCCAACTAGATAATAATGCTCTATGCTATTTGCTTTAACATTTTTCATAACATTTGCTGCCCAGTGACACTTTCGTTCGATTGTTTAAATCAATGCTTTCTCAAAGATGGAATATTGGAAACAAAAATGTGCATAAAAACAAAATAGAAGTACACAAAAAAACAGTAATGATTGAGGATCACAATATCTCAATCAACGCCATATTGACTGAAATGAGCAGCTCTTCGTCAATTGATTATCTGTCATTCTGATCGTCTAAATCAATTTTAACAGCCTTCATTGAATGAATGAAAGCTCAGTGTTTACTTCAAAGCTTCATTAGAAATTTAAGCAATCTTAAAGCTTTGCTTCGCTAAAGGGAATCTCAATCAGAAGTGAATGTTTCCTGTTTGCAAGAAATTAATGTTCGTGAGCGGCGCTGGCAGCAAGCAACAAAGCAAAATCAAACAAACTCTTAACACCCTCTCACTTGTTTGATCCATGAAATCGAAACAGCTTACCGGCGCACAGTAATTACCCAATTAATCTTACGCAAAGTTAAGAGATCAAGACTTCTTTTCGGTAACGACTCTGGCCGTTCGATAAATTTAACCAATTCTGAGCCTTTCGGAACGTTCGAGCAAGATACGCAACGCCGTACAGGAAAGCGAGCTTCCAACATATCCTTCACTTACCCGTAGTAGGCACATACAATGGGCCTCCGGACTCGTTTTGTGATATATTTTCCCTTCATCAATAAAGATGGCACTCGGCACACACTGGAAGGAAGGGAAGCGCATACGCAAAGGTCGATACGGTACCGCTCGCTTTCGTTTCCGCTGTCATTCAACGGTGACCGATGCGTGAAGTAGCTTGTTCTTCAAAGTTGAAGCGCTTCTTTTTTGAGCTCGTTTCATCCGATTCTTATGTTAGTGCTCTGCTATTTCATATCACATCCTCCTTGTTTACAATTCGCTCAGTTTGGCCAGCAAACCGGCACTAGGTAGTAACGGGGCCACTTTTGCAGCTCTGCATAGTGCTTCTTCCCGGGCGCGCGCTTATCAAACATATGCAAACATTAAGCGAAACGAGAAACCGGCAAAGGCCACCGTCGCTGCTCGTGCAAACTCAACTCGAACAGCTTAAGCACCATCGTTGCTCCGACCGGCGCACCAAAATGTAAACGTAAATCAAACATCAAACCGACGGTCGTGGGTTGCCTTTGAATGGTTTCGAAGAACTTGTGCGGTATGGGTATTTAAAATAGGAAAAACCAATGTGAATGCATGTATTATGTATGAGCTTTTGCTTTCATAGAAACGCAAACCGTGCCCAACGGGTTGGTTGAAGAATCAATTTTTCACTCTCACAGAGATGATTTACTTACGCAAATAAAACGTATGAAAAATCACGACCAAACTCTCCGTTACAGTACCGAGACAGAACGGTTGTCCGTTTAAATTGGAAAAGAGGATTTTCACGTAAAAAGTGATGATGCTTCTTACAATCAATTTTCAATTTGCCGTACTCAGCAAACGAAAAACTACGCCACGCGTGCACTGTTTGCTACTGTGAAAAAATAATCTTTTAAAGACCAATCAATGTATAGCGCTGCCAGTGTGTGCGAAGTGCTGCCTTGATGTTAAACTCCACCTCAGCGAGTTACTGAGAGACGCTTTACAATGGAGCATCTTGTATCTGTCAACGTTTTGACCTGGTAGAAACAAGTGACCTTTACTAGTAAAACCGATCATATGAAGAACTAAGTGGAGAAATTAAGTTTGAAGCATTTGCCACACACTTCGATCAATCAAGCTGCTCTGCACTTAACAGAAATGAAAAAAGGTAGTCTGAACTAATTCAAAAGGAGTTTCTGCCGACTCGCCAAACGCTCATTGCAATCACTTCAATGTAATTCGATCAGCTGGAGCAATTTTTCATTTCTTGCTTCACTTTCCAGAATAAGCAGCCTGAAGCTGATTTTGGTGCAGATTTACTTCGAAGCGCACTGCATTGTTTGCTGCTTTTATTGAAATGACATTTTCATTTAATACACAACCGCAGGAATGGTACAAAGTACCGTTTCGATTCAGTGGAAAAGAAATCAATTTGCAGCTTTTGATAGCAAATGAAATATGAGCTTTCAGGCAGTTCCCCGTGTAAGCAATCCAATTACTCGGTATCTACTCTAGTGGATCTACTCCCAAAACAGGAAGGCTAAGAATTATTGATTTTTTTTTTTGAGAACTGTAAACACTGACACTTAAATAACTTTTTTTATAAACAAAATAATAATCTTTGCAATGCAAACAAGCACTTTTTCTATGAAAACGAAATATGTAAAGGAATGGAGTAGGAATCGACGCAACTTTTCAAAAGACATTGCGCCAACTGCAAATGACGTACCGTGGCGTCTGAACCACCGTCGAAAAGAGAGTTGAAAAAGTTTTCCCACAAATAAATCCATCAAAAATGCACACCATTTTTTCCGATTTCAAACTGGTGTGAAAGTTACTCTGAGTTTGCTGAGAATATCACGGCAACATATCCCGGTCCCCTCTAATCGCACAAATCGTTGAACAATTTTTGCGACAGCTCAACATCTTCAAAACCCTCCCGAACCTCGCCCGGGCGCCGGTGTCGCCGCGTAGTGGATAAATTTATGGATAACAGAATAGCCATGGTCAAATGTAATGTGTGAAAGAAGGGGATGAAAGCAGCCACAAGGGCACGACACGCTGGCGAGGACGGATATTCGTTGCTAAAATATGCAAACGTAGCATCGGACCACTACACGTCGCTTCTCATGCCTTTTCTATCTTTCCTTCTGCTTTATTGCTCACTGCCACTCGTACTATTTTTCCTGTCTTTATTTTTTTGTTGTTACCAATCACTTTTCCTCTGCTCGCACCCGATGTGTGTGTGTTGTGTGTAGCCAGGCGTGGAATATTATTTCCGGATTTATCGCTATCACAAAACTTTTCAATACCAGACAGAGCTTTTACTGCTGAGCATACCGATCTCGGATGCTGCTTGGCATCCTGGTGCTGCTGCAAGAAAAATTCCTTTGCAGCACACACACCTACACGCGCACGGACTTACTCATACACATTGTTCACGTGCAAGGATGCAAAGGGTTGCAATGAGCTAACCATAACCTATATGCTACAGCACCCTTTTTGAGAGAAAATCCCGCTCCAAAAAAAAATAAAAGAAGCTCCCAGTCATATCGGGATCGGAATCAAAGTATGAATAATTCATCACGCCATATTATTCTGGGTTTCTGGGGGCAAGAAAATTCGGTCCTGCACACGACGGCAAGCGTAGTCAGAGCCGTAATCCCGAGCTGGAGCGGAATCTAAGGGACGGAGAAGGGTAGCTTCCGCGGCTTGGAATGCGCTCAATGTCAGTAATAGTTCCTTCACCGAGCGTTTCGGGTTCATCTCGTATGATTTCATTTCGCTTTTTCCTGTTTCTTTTTTCAAACATTTATTCCCCCCCACCCCCCTTTTGTTATTCCACTTTGAAGCTCGTTTTATGGTGCCGTTGACGAAGATATATGGAATACGAATTTCAATGCAACGCATACAGCGCTTCGGAGGGCTGCGTTCCGATTTATCCCATTTCCAGATGGGAATGTCACATTCCGCCTACTGTTAAACGATTCCGTTATAAGGAAAATTTGATGTTTTTTTGTATATGTAATTGACTGTTTATTTATTTGATTTTTTGTAATAAAAAATGGGATACAATCAAAAATATCTTTTCCTCTACAAGAACAACCCCATAATATACGAGCAGGCACGTTAATATGAAATCCAATTTTCCATCAAATTTAGCATTCAGCTGCACAATGATACCAATAAACACGAATGACATATTTTATTGGAAGTTACGGTAACATAAATTACAGCGATAGAAAATCAAAGCAATTCGTTACGCGAACCGATCATGGTACGGTGGGCAATTCAACTTTTAATTTCATACTCAACTTATTGAGTGCGATTGCAATTCATCAACCCATTGAAGCATCAATAGTAGGCTCAGATTAACAGTATATGCAGTCCAATCAGCATCGGTTGATGTGTGGCATGCAGGTGCAAGCGCATGCCTATTACGGTTGACATTCGGAGTCCGGACACCAATCAATCTTCTGTAATATCAATCTCGTGTTTTTGTGCACCTCTATTTTATTGCGTCACTTCGATGCACTTTTTTGCAAAAAAAAAAAAATGATCACCGCACGAACGGGATCATCGAAAATGTGCAGTTCACCCACCTCCAGTCCATTAGTGGTAGCGTGGGCACAGTAACCAAGCCAGGCTTTACGAAGAGTTGCTCAGCCCGCGCACGTGTGTTTGTGTGGGTTTAGTGTAGTAAATAGGCACATAAAAAATAGCACTGCACTCATCAATGTAATTGAGTGAGATACGGGCGGAAAACTGTAAATTTCATTAAAAGTTCAACATTTACCATTCCACTAGCAATAAAGAAAGTGGATCATTGCGCTTGATGACGATAAAGTTCAATTGGAAAGGTGATATTCATCCAGCGTTAGTAACTCTATTAGAGACAAACCCGAACTTTCATACTGCGGTGGTCGTGAGAAGGGGTTTTTGCGATTCTAATTATGCAAACAAAATGCGTCAATTAAAACAAGCAGGTGCTATTGTTGTGAATATTTATTAATGGGAAAGAGAGATGTTTTCGCTTAATTTATTGATATGGGTGAATATTTTAAGAAATTAAATATTTTTTAATTGTGTTTTTATTCTTCTTCCGTAGCGTTTATTGATGTCATTGTAAAATGTAACGAAATTTAAAGAGCTTATAAAATTAACAGAAAGGTTCAAGAAACTAGACATATTCTTTTCGACCTAATCTCAATGCATGGGAAGAAAGCCGACTACAAAGGTGAATTAAAGCTTGTGTTCGTTTATTAGATCTTGATATCGTGTTTTATTTAGCTTTATTGTGTTTTATGTAGCTTTAAAAGCAATATAAAATCCAATTGAATGCATTGTACCGCAGTTCGTTCAATGTCAATTAATGGACAATGAACTTTTCGAACTGAGATGATGTTGGATGTTGAAAATATAGCATGTTTCTTTAAATGTAAATATCAAGTAATTGTTTACTCTTAATATCACTTCACCTCATTAATGTTTCACCAAACTTTTCCCCCCATGGTTTCCTGTTTCTTTGAATGCTTGTAAAGGATAGAATCGAAAATTATTTGTTAATAGAGTTAGCACCCAAGCATATCCAACGCAGTTGGTTTAAGGTTTAAACGTTTAAGCGACGCTGATTAAATAGTCATTCTTATTTGAGGATGTATCGTAGCATGGAAATCAACGGAACATCACAAAAGCATGTTTTTTAAATGTTTTGAAGTGTATTTCATTTTGACATTATCAAAGACGGATAAAAGTGCCATTTTTTGCAAGTACCTCTTTCTTTTTCTACAGCCTAGCCTGATAGGATACCGAAATAATTCACTACACCAATCAAACGTAAAAGCAGAAGCTAAATGAACCTTTTTTAATTGCAAAAAACGGAGTACAATATTTTTCCAATTTTTATAAATAATTTGTGTTTGTTTAGGATCGCAATCCCTTTTTTCTCGTTCGTGCAATCCAACGTTTATAAAACGATCCTTGCTTACACGTCATACAAAAAATGGGTAAAAGTTAAAACATGTTTATTTCCATTATTCCCGCACAAAGCACTTGAAATTCATGAACGTGCTCCAAACAACCGGGCCGACACACAAACACACTTGCATGGCACATCTGCGCTCATGAAAAACATTGCTAACAAGATAATTTTTCCCCATAACTCTCATAATTTATTGCCATTTGAATTTTAATTTCCGTCATGTTGTTTCAATGAACTTTTCCTTTGTGTCTGCCGGCTTTCCACTCGCTATTACAACGTGATAGCATACAGGTGCGAATCAATTATGATACCCACCCGAGCCTAACCACTGTTTCATTTAGACGCGCTAAGTAGCTTCGACTTTCTCGGAACGGGAAAAAAGAAAAGCTCGCTGACAAGCTCAGTAACAGGAGAAGGTAAAGAAAGATTCAATTCCAGCGCTCACTGTTGCCCCGCCGTCCATTGTAGCGAGCAACTTTCAACGGGGCCTTCTTTTACGATTATGTCGGTATAAAATTGTACTGTTACAGACGTACCACACGGCGCAGCACTGCACTGCCGGTGGCGGTGGCTCAAGTAGGCTTTTTATTAAACAGCAGCGCGTCCACCATGCCCGGGCACATGCTTATTAAAAGGCAGTAAAAGTTTAATTTTTATAACACCACCTCAACCTTTACGGTGACCACCTGTCACGAAGGGATCGAAAACATTCTTTGCATTTGCTCGCCAGGTAATGATTACCTTGAATTTCCTATTTTTCAGCGGTTTACTTCACTTGTCCCAACTCATGGAAGCCCCCGAGCCCTGAGAGCCATGTTATCGAGCTCAAGCTTTTATCAATTCGTTACATTTTTCATCTCTACGTTGACGTGAAGTTATGGAAAGTGTTCGGGAAAAGGTATTTAGGCACCTTTTCGCCGGGTGAAGCGCCGAACGAAAGGTGAAAGCGGGGAAAGCCTTCAGCAAACCTGCTGCTAGCTTATGTTCGCTCATTAATCATTATATTTTTCTCAACTTATCATTTGAGAGGGATGACGGGCAGTGGGACGACTTATCGATAACTCACCTTTATCATCTGACCTGGCGGGTGTTTCGGGAAAAACCTCCTGCCCAAACCCGCCGACCTCACAGTGACCTCCACCCTCTGGTTCCTGGGTGAACTTCACCAAAACGGTCGCCCTGGCTGCCAACGGTGACCAACCAGGCAAGCTGGGGAGAGAGAAGACGAAAAAAAAAACAACCAAGGCAGCTAGAAGTGGGCCAAAAGTTGTGCAGCGTTCCTTCCATTAAAAACCGTTAACCGGTACCTTCTGAAGAAAAGTAAAGTTATTTTGACATGTTTTCACCTCGGGCATCGTAACATCCCGGGCACGGCCGCCGCTCTCGTGGGATTTGGGCACACCGAAGCGGTTACGCAAATATTCGCAAATGTTTTCCAATCCATAATAACGAGCAGTTGAAGAAGGAAAAACTTTTCCCCTCCGCCGCTCCTTCACCCCCGTTTGCTGTTGGTGTGCCCAACGGAGATCGGGTAAACTTTGCATCGTAGCGTAGGTAAGGATCAAAGCTTGCCCGTGTTGTATCGCTTGCGCCTTTATGGCAGAGGAAAGCGAATGGGATAGGGTCCGCTTTTAAATATTTGGCATCCAGTTTTTATGCCTCGAACCCCTGGGCCTTTAAGATTTGCCCATGACAGTGATGGAAGATCTGCCAGCGTGCTTTGTGGTGGGGCATGCGAAGCGGGCGAAATCAATTGCAAATCAACCTTTGTCAGAGGAAAATTTATCGCTCTTGCCGCATGGAAAATCTTCCCCGCCCGTGTCCTTCCGGGTAGCTCGTATCCATTTCCGATCTACCGGCACGCTGCACCGAACCCTTGGCATTGGAATAAATTGATATCCTTCCATCCATCGGTCGGATGCTTTTCACTCCCCCCCTATCACTACAAAAGAACCACAATCTTATTTTGTGCCGCACCGTTCGCTTTGTGGATGGTCACTATCTTCACCTGGGAAGAAAACCGGCGATGATCAACGACAGCAAACAATCGGTCGACCGTATCAGAGAGAGCCTTTGCTTCGTTGTCCATTTTGCCGTCCGTGCAGATGTACGATAATTAATTTACAAGTAAGCAAGCCTCTTAGCCGAAGGAACCAGCCCATTTCCCACTGCTACTGCTGTGGCTTTTTGTGGCCGCTCATCCTTTATGCCAATCGGAAGGGATTTCCTCTACGCTACGGAGGTGATGAATGGCACATATTTCGTTGACATGATGAGTTGATGGGGTGGAGATGGAGAAAAAACTCCATTTCCATCGGCCAGGCAAAAGGAGCCCGCCTTCCATCGCCTTTCTTGCAGCTCGCCACCTGGCACACTACCGGAAGCGACCGGGTGGTCCGGACGAGGTGATAAAGATCTCTTCACTTAATTAATCTGATAAAATACGTTATCGGATAATGGTAATTCGCACCGGGCTAGAAATCATTCATCGTTTCAATCATTTCAATTACGCATAAAGAACAATGGATGTTGCCTTAGCTGGAGGCGCTCCATTCATTCGTTGTGTTTAATTAAAAAAGCAAAGTTTCTTCTGAAAGACAGGAAACCGCAATCAGAGAAAACACACAAAGATGATTGAATCTTGCAGCTAAGTAATGCCATTTTGTTGTAACCTAAATGCATTATCAAACAGTCCCCAACTCCCCTCAAAGCCTTATGCTCCTTGGAGAACTCTTTAAAACGCGATGAACAGCAGCATACTGCAGCATATACTTTATTTTTGTCAAACGCATACGATTTCCTCCTTTTATGTCCACTGGTTTTCTGGAACAAACAACACATTCCTTCGCCTCGCAATCGTTTATTAAACAACACACAACAACATTAAACAGTTTAAGCACATTAAATTTTTGCTGCTGGAAGAGTCGGGAATCGGCCACGACAGCAATTTAGCACGGAAATGGTTCCATCTTCCACCCCCCTGAAAAATGCACTTAATTGTGGTCTCGTTTAATTTTTCCTCTCGAAACCATGGGTCACGAAAATCGTTTCACCGTGGCAGTGACGCTAGACGACACCCTTGGACAGCGAATGTAGATTTGATTCCGGCAGCGTGGTGCTTCAATTAAAATAAACGACACCATCATTGTCACGCTTCGCACTAATGCTAACACGTTCGAATGTGACCGTGGAGCATGGCGATGTGCAGGAACGTGGGAAACAAGCCTTAGGAAGGGCCTGGAATTGGTTTGGTCTGTTCAGAGGGTTGAAGGAAATATAATAGGCACGTAAAACTCATTTGAAAGCTTACATTTTGTACGATCCGAGATACATAGTGTCAAACGAAAGTGTTGCTTACGACACTGTATTCTAACTATCGCAGAAAAACGAAGAAATGTTTGACTTTTTTTTTCTTCGAAAAGCTTAAAATATAATACATACAATCAGTTTCATTTTTTTTTCAGATGCTTCCCTTTTTTATCCTTCTTTTTTCTGCAACACAATTTGCCAACACAAATGTGCACTTGTTGCGAAAATCCTCTCGACAGCACTTTTTACTTACACAGTCCCGATTGCAACCATTGTAATGCCGGCACTGGCGGAGTGCTCACAGTATCAAATTTTCCACCCATAACAAGCGCAGTGCCCGGAATGCAGTGAGACAACTTTTGCCCAAGGGAAAGCTACCGGCCAAATAGCCCAAAAATCAGTTCACATTCATCCGTACCGCTCCACGACAACAACCGAAGCACCGAGAGTAAAAAATCAAAACTGCACACGAGCGCCCAAACAGACCCAAAGCAAACCAATTGCACGTAAATCCTAGGCGAATATGGATTGGCAAAAAAAAAATGGACAGAAATAGAATGTCTGCGTTGTGGCAAGGCATGGCAAAAGAAAAAAAAACTACAAGGCTTAAAAAATCCCGTGAAACTTTTCAACAATGAAAAATTGTCTCCCGTTGCCTTTCCCGCGCTGGCCGTGCACTTGCCTAACGACTTCTTTCGAAACATCCCCATCGATGGGACACAATGGAACAGCAGCAGTGGAACACACACACACAGTCAAGGAACTGTTAATGACAAAAGTTGCTTTGTGTCCGTTGAAGTTGCGCTGTGGCACTGATTGCAATGCCGAGCGTTGGGAAGCTGCCACACGCGGTGCTGGACTGCCGGGTCCCGAGACGCTGGCTGCAACGTCTTGCTCTATTTGTCGTGGATGCATCTGTACCGCTTACGGTGGCACAAACATTGTGTTGCGCCGGTCGAGAACGATGTAACGGTACGGATTCGACACAATGAACAGATCATTCAAAATAAAGTCATAAATTTCATCTAATGTTTCCGGTGTGCTTGAACAAATGGCGCCACGGCTGATCCACGGGTGGCTGCAGCGATTCGAGACCGGGTGCAAGCTTCGATTCTTTTCGTAACGATACGATGTGTTTTGTGCGGATAAAACTTTAAAGACGTTTTGACACTTTATTTGCGGTGGTTGTGTGTTTGGAATTTGGAGATAGTTTAGTTTGTTATGATCGGTCAGCAAGCGTGAAGGCTAAGAGAAACGAAACAAATAACGAATTATTTTGTTTTTTTGAAATTAAAATCAAAGAACTAGTTTACTTATTATTTATGGTATTTTTAAATTACAAACAGACAAGTGCAAATAATTAACATTTCTATGGAGGACATAAAAGATTAACTAACTCATATTTTAATTCACTCCATTTATATCTTGATTTCCATGATTAGGTTAGTTAACAAAACTAAGTTTGGCATACAGATTTGATTGCATTGATTTTCAAACAAGCTTCAACAATTTGAAGTCTTCACCTAATGCTACTTTGTTCAACGTTATTTCTATTCCTTAATGCTTCATTTAATCCTCACCAAATCATCTCTATAGCAACCCCACTTTCAGCTACCTCAATGTGTGACTTTGTTTCTGAATTACTGACTCCTTTTCTCTCCCTTATGGTCACCTTTTTTATCATTCCACTTAGCCAACAATTACAAACTGTAATAGAGGCACGATTCACCAATCCACTCACTTTACGCTGCATCGAGACAAAAAGTAAACGCCAACAATATTGAAAGTGCTACTAGCCCTACCGACAAACCGGGAGGAAAAAATGTACACCCGGGACCCGGGAATTGATTGCACTCAACCAGATACAGGGAACTATTTAAAATAATAAAAAAAAGGAAAGCTCCCAACAATCAGCGGGTAAAAAGTTTTATTCATTTGCAGCAATGCCGTTGCACCATTCCTGTGCGCAAATCTGGTACGATCCGGGCGACGGTACGTCTTACACGTTTCCATTCCATTATACTTGGGACACGTTTAACTTTTTTTGTAGCGAAGTGGATGAAATGGTGGTGGTTCCCCTTGCCTTTCACCACTGTCGCGACCAGCATCAGCTTCGTTCCATGTATCGGTAAAGCCAAGTTTTGATGGACGATTTTGATCGAGCGGGACCGCAGGACTGTACGTTAGTGAGATACTGGGGGGGGGGCAGGTGAAGTACAACAAGAAAAAATCATTCTTTTCTACTGAAGAACTACGCTCCCGCTGAATGAATGGGTTGCCTTTCAAGGAGTGACACAAGGAAAAACCAGCGACAGGTACACGTGACGGGTTAGGACGTGGTAAAATGGAACAAGACAAGACCTGCAGGGACTTTGCTATGCAACCGTTGAAGGTGAGATTTGGGCTTAGCGCCAGTGTCCGTGTTATAGTCCGGAATGCAGTGAAAGGAGAAACTCTTACGCTCACAATCATCTTGAAGTGAACAAGTGAAGGAAAAATCTCATTCCACTTGAACAGCTCAACGGTTGAAGTGATTTCAGTAAGTGACTTGCCGGATTTTACATGCATTCCGCACGAAGCTGCATGGCGAATCGCAGCTCGACGTACGTTACCTGCAGATGCTTGCTTGGATACTGCCCAAACGGAATGGCGGAGCAGAGGGAATCATCTGTTCCGAGCAGTCAACCTATTGCAAACCCCGTGACGCGGACTGCAGATTGTACTTGCCCCGGGACCGAGCGATGTCCAAATGTCGTTGTCGTTGCTTCGACTGGGCTTCGAAGGAAAATGCAACACAGAAGAACAAGAGCCAATGCTACTTCCACTTCACAAACCCGTCCGTGGCTTGCGCGTATGTGTGTGTGTGTGCGTGAGTGTGATTGAAACCGATTTCCATACATCAAGCAGATGAACCAATATTGGTCTTCTCCAACCGCACGTAGGTGGATAGAAAAGCTCGCAATAGTTAAGGCATATGTGAAGCCCAGCGAAGGGCTCTTGGTGCAGGCTGCTACTCTAATGTACTCTTGTCGATAGACCAACGGCCCTAGCAAACCGCACAATCTTCCCTAATCATCTATCAGGCTAAGAGCTTTTGCGGTTTAATCGTGGGTTTCGCACGATACCGCTTACCGGCAACGGGAGAAACCCAATAATTGAAAATAGAGAAATTACACAGGCGTTGTTGCAAAAGGAAGCAAAACGATGACGAACAGCAATTTTGCATCCTACGTTCATTTGAGTATCTTAAGAATGCACTTCCAGCTGGTGAGCTTTACTGGGTCCTCACATTTGCAGTTGTTTAATTAAATAGCCAAGCTTTAGGGCCACAAACCAAGTCTTTGAATGGGATCTTAAATGGATTGGGTGTTGTATGCACCATTTTTTATTGGTTGTAAATCAGTAGATAAGCTTATACAGGCATTGTAAAACGCTGTGTGAGAAAATAAACGGAAACGGAAATAAACGTTTTTTGGTGGAGTTAATGTCTGTTGTAGCATAACAATGTTTCAAATTGGTAATGCTGAATGCATACATGCGTACAACTGTGAAACAACTTTCTTCATGTTGTTGGATGGTTTTATTTATAGTTTTTTATTCATGTGAAAAATGTGTTTCAGTGTATGAAAAATAAACTTATATTCTTACTTAATATTAAACTGCAATTTACTTTGAACATATGTTTGGATTTAAAATGAACCAAAAATCTGCTACAATCTCCAAATCATTGTGCAGCATGTCGTTACTTAAAAAAAGACATCTTGTAACTAAAAACTCTGCGGGCGAAAAGTTTATTAACAGCTTGATTTCGGTTAATCTTAAGCATAAGGCAAATAGGTGGGATTGCAAAAAAACATGCCTCGCCAAAACATTTTTCTCAAATTGCCACGGAGCCTCGAAATACTGTTCACAACCTTCCACGAAGCGCACCCACATGAAACAGCCGAACAAAGCTACGACCAGCATGCTGCACAGCACGCACCGCCAGCCCACACGGGACGCGCTAAAATATGAATTACAACAACAAAAAGTGACCCCAACGGTGTCCAGCAAGCGGCAGGTGATACTAGCCTCGCCGCGGGAAAGGATTCACCATAACCGCAACCGTCATCCATCATGTCAAACTGACCAAAAACAGCTTCACGAAAGACGAGAGAGAGCTCCGGTGCGGTGCGGACGCACAGGGCAATGGCAGAAACATGACCCATCGCTGTACAACAAAAAAGGACCCCCCCCGACAGTGAGCATGTAATTTTGAGCTTAATTTTTCCACAACAACAGTGTTTGGATGAGACTTTTGATGGTGGACCTTTGCATGCCGCAAAGGAAGCTTACCAAGACAACGGGCGGCTTCTTTGTTGGCGTGTCAAAGTGAATGGCAGTCTTGTTCTTTCGTTTGGACAGATTGCCCTAGCCCGAACCACGAGTGCCATTTCTGTCTTAGATCGGAGCGTGTTCGACTCATTGTTTCGCTTTTTAACCAACCTTTTGTGGATTCATTTTGTGGAAATACATTCGATGGCCGTTTTGCTCTTACCTACTCTTCCTCACCAATCCAGTGCGTCCTTTGTTGCAACTGAACATGGACCCAAATTTGCCGAGTGGATTTTCATGTCATTGAATCGCTACCCTCAACGGTTGATCGAAGCTGACAGCTACAGTGATGCCTGCTGCTGTTGCACCACTCTGTCAGGGAAAATTCGTAGTTCAAGTGTCAAAGTGCTGGCAAAAAGTTTGACCAACCACAGGAAGCCCACTATCCATGGTGAGGGATTAAGCACACCGAGCTACATGACATCCACAAATTCATTTCGATGCTATTTGAACCATTACACTTCACCAACCGTTCAAAAGTTGGTTATTGTGAAAAATTGTAAAAGAATTGGAGACGAAAAAAGGAAAAAGGAAAATAATGATCCTGCTAGGAATGTGAAAGTCCCCCCCCCCCCCATTCACAGTCCTTCACATCACTCACATCACATCACTGTTACTAGTGGTAACACAATTGAATTCTTTTCATGAAAGCCTCTTTTCGATAAGCTCGATACACGCGTCAGGCTCACGACAGACAACAATCCTCAGCGAAACACCGAGAATCAGCTTTTACCTGTCACACTGTCATTAATTCGTTCGGACAGTAAAGCGTACGTTCCGATTTTCCGCACAGCAAGAGGATTCACTTGAAATGTAACATTTGGGATGGAGTGTGGTGCACAAAATAAAGGGAATAGAAAAACAACATTCCTTTTTTTCGCGTCCCGGAAACACTAGGTTGCTTTCTCGGAACAGAACTAAGGAGATGAACGACCGTACCCATAAACTGTTACGCTTCAATTGTGTTGAAAAAACTTCATCGACCTTTAGGGTGAACGAAGCCAAAATGGCGTATAGTCGGGGTGAAAAGTGATCCCACACTTTGAGTTCCTGGTGAGAAGGATGCAATTGAGTAGACCTGTGACTAAGGAATTTGGCCTCACCGTCCAAGAAATATCGTTGCCGTCACTCAACATGTCCCTAGGGAGTTCGGTGAAAGTGGCAGCCAAATTAAAAACAACAATTACTTCAGCCAGTTTTTTCGAATAGAGAAGGGGTAGTGAAAGATGGTAAAAACCTGAAAAGATTGCAAACACGAAACAACGTGAAGTAAACCCTTCTGAACAAGACAGGTACGCGAGATAAAAAAATCATGGTAATAGGAGCACTGTGGGTTGTTTTCAGAATTGTGTATTGCTCCAAACAAGCTAAATTTTAAATTAAAGTGTTTATTTTGTTTTTCATTAGGCTCTTGTACATTCAATTAGGTGTAGCGGAGAAAAAAAAGTTTGCTTAAATGATTTTGTGTTTCATAATTTGGAATAAAGCGGCTTTCGTACCAGCAATGAACTCTTTACAATAATAAGATTCAGAACTGTTCAATAACCGATGAACAGGAAAATTTCAAAACCATAACATGAAAGACGGTAGATCATGCTTTGCTAATAACGTGCTTTCCAAATGAAGAGGCTTTTGATATTGAATAATTTGAAAAATAATATTGTAAAACTACAAGAAATTTTATATCCTTTTTCAAACTATGTTTTCTTCAAGGATCGAAAAAACTAACACTTTAAGAGAGATTTAAGAGAGACCCTTGCTTGTAAGCTTTCCCTATTCATTATTTTAAAGAACTATATCAAATTCGTTTTCAAAAAGAAGCTTGTTTAACATCACTTTGATCCTTATTAGCTCAGCACACTCCAAACGCATCAACCTTTGACCTTTGAATCACACACAAGTCATCTTTTCCACCCGCTGATGCGTCTCCAACCGCCTGCCTGACTGGTTTGGAAAACAATTAACCCATTGTGTTTAATATTAAATTTTCATCCGCAACACCCTTCCGAAGCCAAAGGAACACATAACTTTTAATGAACATCATGCTCTTCATAACCCTTCCTCCCTCCACCCTTCTAATCACATGCCGCCAAACCGTTCCATGCATTTTGCACCGTTGTGGGCCAACTACCACCATCAAGCGGGCAGCCTCTTTTTACCCAGCCCAAAGAAAGTGGTACAGTGCGGTGATAATTCAATCAAAGTTACGCTTTCCCGCGGCCAACATGTCGCTGACTGGAATAGAAATGTAGTCTAATTCGACAGCACAAACGGTGGTGCTGCTGCTGCTTCTGCTGTTGCCACCAGCGTTCCCTGGCGAGCATACCAGCGGTTGCAAAGTTTTTGAAGGAAAATTTGTCCCCACAATGCTTTCCACGCCCGGCCAGCCGCAGCATACTTGTCACACCCCAGGGGTGTAATCTAATTTTACACGACCGGGCTCTAATCAACTCTAAGCGCACACACTATGTAAAACTACTGCTGCTACTCTCTACCGAAACTATTGTTACACTTTAAGGAACAGTGTGTGTGTGTGTGTGTGTGTGGGAAAAGAGTGATCGGTGGGGAGGTAGAGCTACACCGAGCACCCCGAAAGCAGTATCTCCCTGCTGTGGGAGAAAAGGCAATGGTTTTGTGGCAATTGCTACAATCACTTTAGCTACGAATCCCCCAAAAACCCTCACCACCCATAGCTTTGCACTGCAAACACCGGGCGCCTCCATCGGGCCGCACGGTACCCCCAGAACCATGCTGGAAGCAGAACATTTACATTGCATTGCAAGCTCGTGAATTGTGTACCACAACGTGTACACATCAGCCCCTCGGCAGGGTGCCGCCTCAACCGAAGCGAAGCGTTGGACAGTAATTTATGAAAATTTATGTTAATAAACATAATAAATCCAACCGCACATACGGACACCGGCCCACACCGGTCGCACCGTACGGCTGAACCAGAAGCTCAACAAGGACAATATAACAGGGTCCAATATTTTGGCACGGTGAAAAATGAATGACCAGCGCTCGTCCAGCTTCATGCATTTTGTAGCGATGCAACGACGCCGTCATCACTCTTGGGTCGCAGCACAAGTTTCGCATCAAAAATGTATGCGACAAGACAGCATGATCGAGCACAAAAGCGTGAGGTTATTGTTGCTTCGTGGTAGAACAGTTCGACAGTTGAATATTTGATAGCAAAAAAATTTTGCAAATATGCTCAAATTAATAATCAGTTCATAATATTAGGGAGTGCTTCAGAATGCAATTCACACCAAATTCCAGGTTCTACCAACAAAACAAAATTCTTCAAAATCCTTTACAAATGTGTCGAAAGGAAACCAGGTTCTACCAACGCAACACAGTACGCATCGCACACACTGGGTCGTGGTTTTGGGCTCTCGACAGAGCACAATTCGAGCATGGTGCGTGTGGTTTTGGTAAATTAGCATAATTTCAATCCGACGCCAAGCACAGTGGCAGTCATTCCGGCCCTCACAGCTGGGCCGTTTTCATGCAGAATGCCAAGCCCTTTTGCTAACGGTTAGACTCCCTCGGAACCAAAATAACGTTAACATAAACTTGCTAACTAGGCTTATATGCGAAGGGGACCGACTGTACAGTGCAATCAAACAGGGTAGCACACCTCGCACAAGTACGTGAGTGCTTAATAAGCCATCCCACAGGTCTGCCGTAGGTACAAATCAGTCGCAGCTGTAGGATGGGTTGAAGCACCGTGCTGAGGCCTTAATTTTCTTACACGATTTGCAACACCTCGGCACCTTGCATGGGCCACGCGTCACGTGCACGGGGGAAAAATTAAAGCTCATTTAAAGCGACACTTCCGGACTAATAACAGATTCCCTCTCTCTCTCTCTCTCCTTTCTCGTTACAGCGTCCGGTGTACGATACAAGATCTCGAGCGGTAACATAGGCAACGTGTTTGCCATACGCAACAGCACCGGCGCCCTCTACGTAGCCAAGGCGTTGGATTACGAAAAGATCAAAAAGGTAAGCCAAAGGAGACAGCTACCGTACCGCAGCGCGGTGCGACATGTTTCCAGGATTATGTGAGCTCCCGCCCATAATCCCAGCCCGCAGCAATCATAATGCTTACACACATGCGTTCTTTTTTCTCTCTTTCTCTATGCGACAGTACGAGCTACGGTTGACGGCATCGGATAATTTTAAGGAGAACTACACCACCGTTCTGATCAACGTACGAGACGTAAACGACAATCCGCCAGTGTTTGAGAAATCGTCATATCGCACACAAATCACTGAGGAGGACGATCGGGGCCTACCGAAGCGGGTGCTACGGGTAAGTGTGTATGTGTGTGTGTGTGTTTGAGGATGAAACAGTTCTTGTGCTTGGATCCCAAGCCCAGCACGTTATAAATGGGGGAGACCGGATGGGGAGTCCAGCCCGAACCTTTTGGATTTGGAGCGCTCGAAGACAGGAAGCGACTTATTTTGAAGAGGCATCGGGGTACACGAGCTCGGGCTTGAACCCATCCGGTCTCGTTGATCCATCTGTGGGGCTATCTCTTGTCGATATCATACCGTACCACCCAATAGCAGGACTCACACCATTCAAACACTCTGCGGTATAGGGGGCGAAAAATGGGCTCAAGCTTGCCTCTCTCTCTTTCCACGCTCGAAAGGCGTCCGGTATGGTCCAGCACCTTCGCTCGCCAGTGGACAATACCGGGTGCGATGAGGTTTTCTTTGCTCAAGACCACTCAACCTACCCGCATGCAAACCGACCGTCACAATTGGATCATTTTCGCCAAGCGCTTTGTTGGATTCGATTTCCTTCTTCGGCACATCCGGGGTACGCCGGTGATGCGTGTGAGTGGTCCCATCGGTACCACGTTTGCTTTGCCTTCTAGGAAATTTTTAACGAGGGTCACAGGATCTGATTAAGCCGAGCCAGCAGAATAAAGCCAGGTGGAGGGATAAAAAAAATCGTACAGCGCCGCTTTGCCGATCTCATATCCACTAAATACATACCGTTTCAGACACCATTGCTGTTGGGCTAATGGGCACACGCACGCCTTTTTGGCTGACCTATGAAGCAATGGCCTCAGGAGGGACGTCAACTATCTAGAGAATATCAGACGAGTTCATGAATGGGGTATGGTAAACGGGAAGCAAATCAAACATAACATGATATTTTTTATCCTACCAGTTACACATGCACAAGCTCACTTGCCCTAAAAATTGTTGCTTTCCCTCTGGAGAGTTCCAACAAAATTAGTTCAACTACACCTAGAAGCGGTTGTGAATACAGGAAGCTCCAAACGATGGAAAAATCAAATGAAGTGTTGCATGGTGTGTTTTGCCCTAATGGCCGATCGTCGATACTCATCGACGCCTGTGGGCTGTAATTTGGGAAAGTCATTAGAAAACTAGATAGTGCTCGCTTTGCGCAATAACTTTCTCCTGGAAACGAAATGGCATATCGGTGTAACCAATCGGGCAGCAAAACATTTTGCACGTTTAGCAAGAAGCCTTTCCCCCAGAAGTGGTTTGCTGTTTGCAGCTCAGTTACGCTAAAGGGGATGTTATTCTAATTATGAACTCAATGCTCTCCCCTATCAATGTGTTTAGCTTTCCGGAATTGACACCTAAATACAACGCGTAGGTGCGACAGGGGATCCAGTGTGTCCCGTTTTGCCTATTAATAATGCTGTTAAAAGTGACAAACCATTGCCCGTTTTGGTTTGGAAAGTCGGACGCAACGGGGGAAGAATGCGACATGGTAAGAGTGAGGTGAGATAAGCTGCAAACGAGCTGCCCCGAAGCGCCGTAAACTTTGACCCTGCACGCACCCTTTTTTTTCTGTGGGATGGATAAAATTTTGCAAGTGGAAAATACGCAGCAAGTAAGCAGCTTTAAGAAAGTTTGCGTTCATTGTAAAACCGCACAGTTGGTACGGAGAAGCTTACGCAGTCTCGCTAAACTGCCAGCGACAGAGAGGAGGGAGAGAAAGAGAAGAAAAAAGCAGAAGCAAAAATAGCAATAAATGTAAAATATGTATAAGAATAATAAACATTAAAAATAATGGCTCGAGAGTTGGATGAGCCCTGGGAGAGATTCTGCGGCCGTGGCAAATGGAATTCGGCCGATGGGTAAATACTGCCGCCTAGCCGCCTGTGTGCTACAGCGCAGGGGAGATCGAGATGGTGTGGAAAAGGAAAATGGACAGTCAGAGCCATAAAGGAAGAGAGAAAGCATGAGAGAAAAAGAAAGAGCGATGATAGGAAAGAGAGAGATAGAGAGAGAGAGAGAGAGAGAGAGAGAGAGAGAGAGAGAGAGAGAGGAAGAGAGAGAGAGAGAGAGAGAGAACCGAAAAATAGCGCTAGCCAGCCAAGTCAACCGAAAATTCCCAAATCACTCAGGCATAATAACACTTCCCGGGGTGAAGTTCCACGAACCGTTGCAAAATGGCTTTCCAGTTGGAAAAGCGAATCCCACATGACGACAGGCAGTGGCGTCCGCAGTCCACCCCACCCAGACCGGGGGAGAAACTCGAGCAACAAGAAAAAAAGGGCCCACATTTTAAATCCCTTCCCGCATCTCGTACACCGGGAATGTTTATTTCCCCCCCCACGACTTTGCCCCTTGCTCAAGCTCTATCTCTCAAGCCTGCCTGATCACTGTAAGCAGCTCAACAATACGATTGTGAAATAATTCCATGCAGCATATGACCCATACTCGCTACTGGCGGTGTAGCACTTCGTAATCCCAACGGGACAACAACGGACACACCATAAATAAGAAGCCTCTCTGACGCTCGCTGGTTTGTTTATTTCGTTCTACTTTGCCTCGGCCGTGCTTAAATCTTTAAAAGCACAGCAGTGGCTTAAAGTGTAGCTTTTCTTAAAATCCCTCCCCTCCGTTGTTTGCTCCTTTCTCGGGCGCCACGCGGGAATAAAAGGGCTGCAGCCGTGCCCGAGTCATACGATATGAAAGTTTTAAATTAATAAATGTTAATAAATTAATAAATGTTAATAAATTAAATTAATAAATGTTAATAAATTAATAAATGTTAATAAAATAAATTAATAAAGGTTTTAAATTAATAAATGTTAATTATGGGCCGGCTCGGTGGTTCAGTGGTAACGGCGTAGGGCTGTCAAAAGGCCCGTCGCCGGTTCGAATCTCATTCGGACCACTACCGCCCCCCATACGCAGGATTGACTATTCTGCTATGGGTACACTTAGTCACAACCCCCCATACGCAGGATTTACAATCTTGATATGGACGGGTACACTTAGTCACACAATACGGCCAGGCCGTCACTACAGAATAAAAAAAAAAAAAAAAAATAAATGTTAATTATCTTTCATCGTCTGGTGAAGCGATAGCTTACTTGGGCCGCTCGTCCACAGATGAAAAATGGAGGTGGCAAATGAGTTGATGTGGATTTCCACTTCACACAACAGGGAATGCGTGCAGTTTGTGCAAGGGAAGAATTAAAATGGCGCTGATACTGTTGGGCTGCAAAATTCATCCATCATACAGCACTTTGGCTTAAAACTAGCTTTGAAGCTTAAGAAGTTTTTTTAAGTAAAGGCTTGAAACCTTGTTTGAAACCATTTGTAACACAGCGTTAAGCCTCAAATAAGTGTTGTAAACTTATGTAAAATCCCTTTTAAATACCACCTTCCCAAAAACAGTCCCTCTAAACCTCTATGGAATTTCTATTGAATCAATACAATTTGCAGCCAAATAATATTACCAATTATTGGCGTAAACGAGTATGTATCCAATTGCAAACTCATTCGACCTGCGACCTGCTTTCAAATTGGTAGCAGGGGCGTACGAATCATTTGAATAGAATGGTCTCGTAAAGCTCTTAAAATTCATTGCAAATGGCATTCATTTCCCATTACAATCAAATGCAATTTGCACATCCGCGTGGCACTCTTCCGATTGCTTCCGCTGTTCTCCCCACCCGTTTCCCTGTCATTACAGTCACCGCAGTAAAAGGCATCGATTCGATCCATTCTTCCTCATCAATATTTGTTCATTTATGCAATAGTAATCATCATGATCATCACCATTTGAATCATTACCATTATCAAAGGCGACAGGGGTAGCGGGTGTTGTTTGCTCCCATCAATCAGTTACGCAAAAGCTAATACGATTTCCAGCCACCTCGGAAAACGTTTGACTATCAGCCAAATGCTACCTTCAATGCACTTCCTTCTTTTGTTCCGCGTGCGTGCAAACCACTTTCCATTCAATTGCAGCTTTAATTAAGTTACCGCCACTATCATTTGTGACTTTCTCCACTCGGTTGGCTAGATTACGGGCCCGCAGTGCTAGCAGAGCCTGAAGCCATCCGGGAAGGGGGCGATAAATATGAAAAACGATTTCCTCATAAAGACGGGTTTCGGAACAAAGCTGCACAAGCATGCACTAGCACAAAGCGTTCCAATCGTCAACTCGTTCCAGCTCATAGGGATAAGGTTTTGGCTTTTGCTTTTTCCTGCTTTTTTCTCGTTGTTTTCTCACGCCACCAACCGAACACACGGTCTCCAGGGAAAAGCGGCAAAGCTGGGAAAATATTTTCCCACCCTACGTGCACGGCACGAGTGGCCGGCTGGGCCAGCACGGTGTGAAGTATTCAGGGCACACATTCTTCGTTTAGGCAACAGAAGACGATAATTCATTGGACGGTATAAATCTCCCTATCTGGTCGAGGGCAGGATCGCTCATACACCCTCTTTCTCTCTCTCCTTCTAGCAGGGAGTTGGAAAAATTCCTGTATGCCTGCAAACCGCGAAACCATCATGCAAAGGGTGCTTCTTCGTTCCTTTTGCGGGTTAAAAGCTTTGGAAATTGGAATTTCTCTCCCCGTAAACTCTTCGCCACGGGTTCCAAGAGCTCAAAAGCTACGTGTGTATGTGTGTGTGTGTATGTGAGATAGGTTTAACGGGCTTGAAGTAGTTTTATGTAGCCACTTTGCTTAATGTATTCCACGTCATAAATAACGCTCGATCGTTTCGACTGGTTTAGGCAGCCGGCAGGAGAGCCCGTGGCCCACTATTAACTAAAATCACGGCAATTATAGAAAGTTGTGTAAAGCTGGTTGGCTGGTCGGTCTGATTAGCATTGGAGTTTGACCAGTTGATAGCCTTTTCTCCCTCCCACCAACATTTTTCAAATTATGGGATCAACAAAATGGTTCTGCCTGTAGTAAAGCGGTTGCCATTAGATTGAAGCATTAAATTTTAAAATCTAGCATAAATCGTTTGAACGACCAACAGCGGCCAATAAAACTATTTTAGCCTTTCAGTGCAAAAGTTTATCTACAGTTTTGCTGCGTTGCAAGCAAGAGTTTCCCTTATTAGTTAGCCTTGGGAGTGCCATGCCGAGTCGTTTGACCTGCCTAACTACATACAATTTTAATTTCACTTAAGCGTTTTGCTTTCCTACCTTTGTCTGTGTGCCGCAAGAAGACTATCTGCCTGGTAGACTGGTTTGCCCGAGACCAAAGAAAATCGATCTTTTGCAAACAATGAATAATTTATTCCAACTTTACGCTTCTTCAAAACCCCCCTCCGTACCATCAGCTTGCACTGGTTGACCAATGAATCTAACCGCACGGAAAGAATGTCCAGCAAGCCGTCATGCCATCATGAATACTAGGCAGTTTCTACGAAAACGAACTAACAAGCACCAAACCGAAAAGGATCCGCTCCGATGTTGCAGAATTCGTGCTGTCTCAGCGCTAAAAACTTTCCCCTTGTTCGGTTGTTCAGGGGGTAGGGGGGGTGGGGGAGGTGCTTCTGCTAAAAGTTCACCTCCTTAAGACCACCGCGTAATACTTTGGGGAAAGGAAAGTTTTACCGTACATTCGCTGTCGGGCCTAGCCGCTGGCGAAGGAGGTCCAGCTCGGCAGGCACCATCCACTCGCCATCTTCTGTTTTCCTCAGCAAAAGAACATCCTACCCAGAATGTGGCCAGTGGTCACAAAACGCCCGCTCCATCCCACCGCTCAATGTTTTATCTTTCACCGCCGAGCGACAGACGCCGTCACGTTCGCTTTGCACGCCATTGGGGCGTTGATATTAATCTGTACCGACCGGGCAAACGGGTAACGAAGCATTTGAAGGGCGCCGACTGAAAATCTTAACGTCGTTTTCCGGTCTTTGAAAACTGGGACGACATCTAAGCCACTCCCGCACCACTGCCAGTTCCGTGCGCAGCGACAACGTCGCACCGCAAACCGAAACATCCGGAAAAACCATTCGAATCAACGTCCAGTTCGTTTCACCGCCACAGGGCCAGCATTTTCCGGTTCGCCCCGGTCGAGCCCTTGGCCGAGGACGCTGACGCGGTCGGAAAGCAAACCGGTGACACAATTTCCGGCTCTTTCATTTACCGATATGGCTAATGAAAGAAACATTCGGGGATTCGGGCGAACCCCACCCCGTTCGTTCCACTTTTATTTGCGCAGTAAACGGGGAGCGAGCAGTGCGGCAACGATCCTGAGCCCCGTGTTTCGGTTCGAGGGCCGAGGTTTTACTGACCATTTCAGTAAAATTGGAACCACCAACCACCGACACGGCAACCGCACTGTGGGCCCGTCCCGCCAACCCATGCCGTGTGCTGGGTTGGTTTCGGTCGTAGCAAAAGCGCAATTTGATAAGATTCGTTACACTTCCATTTCTTCTTTTTCTTTCGGCGTGCTCTTGCGTTTGCTGCTTTGATCGCAGCGTGGAAAAGGGTGAACAGAGTGAAGGGTCGCCTCGGTAGAGTATCCCCCGGGGATGGAAGGGAATGAAAAAGGGGCTATCCTGCTATCGCATCTTAACTGCAATGTGAGCAGATAGTTAAGATAACTTCTACCTGTCCGATGACGGTAATGGTTATTGTCACTCGAGGCTAGGTGACTCCGATAAGAGTCCGATCGGCTACTAATGGCGAATGACCAGCACCAGCGACCATTAACGAGGCACTTCGGATGGGTTTGCTAATGTTGGCCACCGAAAATAAACTTACCATTAGGGAAATAAATACGAAGCCATTATAACGGGGCAGTAAAAGGTAGCAAAACAATTCGCTTCTAATGATTGGCCATCAGAAATGATCAATTTTTGTTCGTTTACTGATAGGCGTAGAAGAGGGCAATCGTAAAGAAATCAAGTAATTGTTAATTCAATATTCAGTTATAATCAAGGTAAGATATTTCAATAATATAATCTCAAACATCGTAATTATTGGTCTATTGTACTAAAATGAACACCCCTCTTTACATAAAAGGGCAACATTGCCGCCAATTTTGAGTGATAATCTCATTCTATCTGTTAATTAATGTTTGTTTATTTCCAAAACTATGAAATCCTAGCTGTACCACGTATCCTAAACTATTATTTATTTAGAATAAAATAAATAGAGTACAGAATGGAGACGCCCAGTACTTTCTTAATTTTATTTTACAATTATTGAGATGCTTATTTGTGCAGCCTGAAAAAAGAAAAACAATCTCGGTCCTTTAACATCTCACTAAAAATACACCATGCGCTTTGATTTCTAATCCATAACAGAAGCGCTGTTCATCGTTTCAGATTATCAAGATATTTATATTATATTTAAATAATGTTCAAATGAACCGTAGCGATCCTACATATTCAGCTGCCAAACACTTTGCAACAAGACACCAATACGTACTCAACTGTACGATTTTGGTATTTGAGAGCGTTTAGGTTATTAATAAACGAATCTCCATTTTTTAAATAAAAGCAAAAGATAAACTTTAGACTTCTTTAATGATTTATGTAAGTTTTCACAATCGTGGCAAATTTCAAAAACCAAACGAACAGTTCTTTTAATTTTAAAGAAACGCAATTTCCATCGATATCCCTCAGTTTTGTAACATAACGATGGTGTCGTTTAAGAAATAATGTGACCAATCACATCAAAAGCACAAAAAACCAACTTCTTTCCTAGTTTCGTACACCACACACAGCCAACAATAGTGTAATTACCAAGAAGCGATAATTTTTGCATCACACACTGCAAATTCACTATTTAATTGGTGTCATTGCTGTTGTTCTTTTCAGCTGCATGCCTCGTTGATTTTGAATGTTACACTCAGAAATGACATTTTGAAATATGTTCCGGCAGTGGACTGCTCTTGTCGCTGTCTGCTGATATCACATACTGCTGCGCCAAACAACAAGTCTTACTTTACAGAAGCTGAAATAAAATACCATCGTTCTGAGCACATTTTTCATGCTAACATTGTCCACAAAGCTGTCCTACTCAACGCTAAACCATTTAAATATTGCTCACTTTTTCTCGACTCTTCGCTTACCACAAATACACAGGGACCCCTAAGGACGGGCAAGACCAATGTTGTGTGTACAGTTGCAGATTTTTTTCCATGCCCATACGATGTTCTTATATTATTTATCTTGCACAACTGCACTTGGCGCACTGTACTTGCTGGTTGCCCTCCACAAAGCGTCACCAGTGTGTAGAGGGAGGAATCTCATCACCCTCTTGTGAGAAGTGTGCCCTAGCTCCGCATCAAACTGTACACTTTGTTTGGCCGTGCTATCGTCTGTTAGTGACACTGTGAAAAGCAGCGTCCCCTGTGTCTACCTTTCTGCCCTTATGGTGCGTTTGCAAGTTACAGAACGCTACGCATTCATGGCAAAGTAAGGAAAAGCTGGAGCGCTCCCGGGTGCTCATACAGAATTGTGAAAAGTCCACCAATCGGAAGCAAGTAGTAACGTGAAAAGGGGAAAAAGAAACACGCGGGAAAAACAGACCTGCAACACAGTCGGTTAGAGAATTTTTCAATAGAAACAACAAACGCCAAACAAACAACATGCTTCGTTTGTATGAAAATTTTTTAACGGAAAGGCGCACGATGTTTCTATCTGACAACAGTTACAAAAAAAAGCACACATTCTGGAAACACAGTTGCATATCATGGCCCTTGTGCAAATGCAGCTGTATCGCAGCTGACAGACGGCAACCGGTGGACTGCTGGCGGAGGCACTACACGGGTTTCGTGCACTGCAACGGGAGCCATCATTTGTTTGTGTTTTCTTGAGCAGCAGCATCAGCATCTCTTTGTGTAAAAAGGGTTCTTCGTATATTCCTGAACTTCTCATTGTTGGCGCAGGTTGTTTCTACCGATGTTTTGCTTATTTGTTTATAAGTCAGTAACTAAGTAAAGGCATGGAGGCGTATTGTTTGTGTTAAAAAAATTCTGCATTTGTTGCTTTTCCGTGCTGCACTGTTTTGCTGTCCGTAATTATACAAAAAGTCTGAAGAGCCAGTGCATTTGAGTATTTTTACTTTTCTTTTACTGACACTGCTTCATAAAGTAGAACGATGTTTGTTTCAGAAAAGCAGAACTCATCATTTGGCACAACGCAGCATAGATTTCAAGTGAAATACACCATTCAGAGTTTAAAAAATGTATCATATGTTCTGAATTGAAATATCTCTATGCAGATCAAAATATTCTCTTTAAAATCACCTTTGCTTTAAAATAGAAATACATGGGCTGGAAATCAAATTAATTGTTAAATTGAATGAGAATTTTCATACATGTTGAAAATAAATTTTATGCTAAATAATACCCATAGAGTACATTGTATTGTGGATGCATTGATGGTCTATGATATGAAGCGAAAGAACATCCATCAAAGCGGTAACTGAGGACTGCACATGAACACTTAGCTTGCTGCAATGCTGTGAATCTTTATAAATCAAGTGCTTTATTGGAATTTGTGTGCTTTTTCTGAGTTCTGAATAAACAGTTTAAAAATGTTGAAAATTGGTTCAGCAAAACTCAACACAGACAAAGTTTCAGGTACTTATGGATGGTTCGTGAACCCCTTCTGGAAACGAAAATAAAATTTCCCAATTACCTGTCAGAACAAGCTCTTCCCTTCTTGTCTCCCAATCGTATGGTGCAGTTAATAATTTTCCTTTGATCAAAGTTTCTCGCAACACAACCGGGCCCGATTCCACCGATCATTAATCAACGGAATGGAGCATTCTCGCCGTACAATCAAACACCCGAAACAACGCCAACGTTCTCGCAGCCGCACTGTACTTGTGCAAACACGTAATGGAAAATGTTCGCCAAAGTCAAGTGACGAAGACTGTTTAGCTTCACTAATGTTAACTCACTGTTACTCAACCCTTCGCAAAAGTGGGGATCGTGCCGAAGCACCGAATGGTTGGTCATAAAGTTGGTCGTACCGATCTCGCCAAACTCTGGGACCACATATAGTCGACAGCGGGACACAAAATTCCATTAAGAACACATATACAGTCACATGCACACACACTCTCTCTCGCTCTCACACGACTTACGAGTCGTTAAAGTTAGATTCCAAACTTTCTCGTACACTATTTACTAGTGCACGGTGCAGTCACGGGCACTGTCATCGAGAAAGTGCCACCAGGTTCCCCCATTACCCTAGGTCATGTGCGGTGCCAAGCAAATGGTTGTGAGTTTCATTATTTTCCCCCCAAAACCGTTACGTCTCTGCGGGTGGAAGGGGCTGAAAGAGGACGGGGGGCCTCACTTACAGCGTCTCATCGCAGCGTGATCATCGGATGTACGCGCGTGCTGCCGGTGTACGGTGTGAAAAACAATTCCACTCTTTTACGACAAATGTACTCCTGCATTCCTTCCCGCACATACACTTTAATTCTCTTCCCTGGAACGCGGAGTAGCAGCATACGGTTTCACCTTCTTTCGTGTGCGGCTTCAAGTTTTATAGACCAACGAGGTGGCCAACACGAACGAGCCCAAGTTCACTTATCAAACAGCCTACCACCGGGCAGCAATAACAGTTTGAAACAACGGAACGGCAAACACACTATCAAACGAGCAGGGGAACGAAACGAATCCACGAAAACAAATTGCTCCATAAAGCGGGAAAAGAACACGGCCACGATGCCGGCACTGCTCGGAAAATCACGTCCGTGCAGTTACGTGGCCGTAAAATGTTGCATCAATGCTACCCTACTTTACCACCTCAACTCCCAAGCCAGGCCACACATGCGGACTCCATCCCGGCATCCCATTTGTGGATCGCAAAACACATGAACTGCAAACATGCCGAATCGATCGTAAAGCTTGCCCGCTTCTTTCGAGCCAGCTGGAAGCGGTGGCAGATGGAACATGGTACATGAAACGCTTCGTTTCGTCGCACGGCGCCACTCAACTATAAAGCGAAGCGAGACTTATATTAGCCCCTATTACGGTTCATTTTTTGGCATTTGCTACGTTTGTTTCGATTGCTCGACTACGACCAGCCAAACGACGGTGGAAGACGTTGTGAATGGCCTGCGAAAACTTCAAAAAGGCGTTGCACGCGGCTACGATGATGACGACTCCAAGCACCACCGCACGGCACTCCATCTTATCCGTGCTGACTTTTGACCGTGGATGGCAAGAAGTGTGGAAGTGTTTCACAAAGGAAAGGATTTCCCAAACACACGTCAATTGGTTCGAATTCGCCACGAAAGTACCATATGTGGTAGTATTCTATTCAATTTCTCCAAACTGAACAGGTTCTGGAGCATCAGGAGGACCTGGTTTCCTGGACAGATGCCGCCATCTTCGCTACAAGGTTGCCTTCGTCCAAAACTGGTTTTCCTGAGCTTAAACAAAAAACGTACAACTCGTGTTGTAAAGTTCTCTGGCATCCTTCAACCATCTCGCAACTACAAACCCTACGTGAGTGTGCAAAACGTAAGGATGTTACACTAAATACCGATAGATCTCTTCTAGGTCTCTACATCGGCTAAAGTGTCTTTAGATGACGTGCACTGATCAAAGGAAAGGTGTACTGCTATCCAAAGCGAAAACTTTGGTCGTTTCCAAACAGTCATTCCCGGACGATGCGTACGTGGCATAGTGTCCCACTGCGGACAGCAGGACAGCTCATCCAGGGGTAGTTTTAACTATCCCCCGGACAGCCACCACAGCACTTTGCTTGGCCCACGGCCTCGAGGAAAGGGCTAGAAGATAAATTGTATTTTTCATTAGCTTCGTAAAGAGTTTACAAGCCATCCACAGCGACGCGCATGTGTGAGCGGGTGTGTGGGCATGCGGTGGAGTCCCCAGTTTGGCAGCACTTTTCCTTCGAGGGAAGTGAAATAAATGACCTACCGCACGATGGAAGACACTTATCAATTTTATTGCTTTCGAACGTTCAATTATGGCTCTGACCGTTACATTGCGCTCTTCTCTCGTGTCGGTACGAAGCCGTAAAACGGAGCTGCTTTATGACTTCGACTCCGTGCACATACGTACACGCGTACACATCTGGCTAAGCCTCAGTGTGAGACGAAAGACTAGTCGGGTGGTTGGATGTTCCAGCTTATCTTCCAGCTCGGCTCCGTGATCGTTCGGCATGCAGCAATGTTCCATTAAACGCTCAGTACCTTCAGGCCGCACACGCTCCCTGGGATGAGAATGTCTTTGGCAAAACATTTATTTAATTTATGAGATAGTTTGTCGAACGGTTCCCAAAGTTGTTAGTGAGCGGAACGGGAAAGGGGCAACGGTAGCGGTGGTAATAGTGCTGATGATGCCTGATGAGGATGTTGACGGAGGCAAAAGATGCTTTCAGGCATAGGCATAGGGAGCTTTTCAGCTTAAAAGCAGTTCATTATTTGCTGTTTCGATTTTCCTAATAAAGGAAACAAACATGTTTCTCGATAAAGCGCTTCGATTGTAATTGATAATTAGGTTCAGACGTATTTAAACCAAAACATTTGATCGTTTAGTAGAATTACTTTTTATTGTTTTGAAGAGAGCGAAATCGAGACCGTAGATGATCAATATTCCAGCTTTTTGTAAAAAAAGATCTGATACTCTCTTGGTACCTTAATTTCCACTTTATTAAACAATTATAACAACAAAACAATGTACCAACTATACCGATTTGCAACTTCATCTAACAAATTCATTAGGAACTATTGAATAGACTTTTTCACGAATTGCTGACGCTCCTCGCACAAAGCATAATCATTTCACATCACGTTCAACGGTATCATTATGATGACAGCAACAAAGAATAGTTTCATTTCACACCAGTTAGCTTCCAAACAAGCTAGAATCTATCCTTTCTGCATACGATTCATCCTCTTTAGCTTTGACGCTTCCATACACAAAACCGTAGGCACCGTGGCATCGAACGGAAAGCATAATCTTATTTACCGAACAAGGCAACACCAGTGCGCTACACGTCTTGCTTTTCTTCCCAGTTTCCTCTGGACGATGTTTGCTGGCAGCATATGCAACGTGACTTGCCGTGAATCCCTGGGCTGGGGACATCGTTCCCGCTCTGGGGAAAACGATAACGATGATAATAACGTCATCGTATGCTCAACCAAAGCCGCTGATCCAGCGGGTGATGGGATGCCCCAAATGGAGGAACATTCCACTGTACGCGAGAACTGTGTGCGGTAGGTAGTGGGTAAAAGTCGATGATCGAATGGCACGTACCGCTACCACCGGGGTTGCTACTTACGTCAACCAGGGGGGAACCACGTTGAGCCCGCCCTAACGAGGTGAAGGATAAATATTAACAAGCTTATGACGGGGCTAAAGATGTCATTACGAAAATTCTATCCTGAAAAATGCTTTCGTACTCGCTTCCTCTACCATTCTTCCATCCAATCATTATTGAACGCTTCATATGATCGTTATTGCAGTGTAGTTGTCCGACGGTATTTCAGTACCAGTGCGGCACTGTCACGCTGAAAATCCTGAGCTGACGTCCCGACGTGAACGCTGCAAGACGCATCCTGACCGCTTGGAGTGCTTTCGACGAGTACAGCCCTCGAGAAGAATGCTCTAACCTCGAGCTGTAGCACACTTTGTCCTGTTCTGGTGCGGCATCTGTGTCTCGGGCACAGATTGCGACTGCTTGTTGTTTGACTGACTCGCCTGAACCCCTGACTGCGTTTGACTTGCAGCGTCCTGGTGGGTGTACTGTTCGTCTGGAAAAGAACACAGCGCTGGGAGCGCGCACCAATCCTTCACACATTATCGCTTGTCTTGTGCGATGATTGATGGTTCGCAGCTGTCACAGTTTAAAGCACATCCCACGCAACGAAAAAGGCCACCCACACCCTAGGCCTTTCCTAGCAGTTTCAGCAAAGCGTTTCCGCAAAACAGATCGCTATTTAATACCGCGTGCGCTTTCGCACATTTACCCAGCTGCCTGCCACATCCGGCCGCCACGGGCGGTCCTTGCGACGCCGGAACGCCTGTTGCCTAATTATGAGATATCACCGTAAATTAACGCATCGCACAACTGGCAGTGATTGTGTCGGTAGGCGATAATGGTACGTCCTCCCTCCATCCGTGTCACCAGTCCGCTCCGGCCTCAAATCAACCGGGGAGTAAACTTTTTAATGAATATAAATACACAGCCCGTAATACAGAAACTCCTTCCGCTCGGTTCATGCTCACTTCATATGAGACCTTCGCCGTGTCCTTGACACAGATGCGTCCACTAACACCGGGCATTCGAAACCAATTCGTGCAAAAACACAGACACACATGCACTAAGTTTGTATGCCACCCCGTAATAGCATGGAATGAACAGAAATGGAGCGGCCGTTTGCATAAATTTGCCCAGTATCCGCTCACTGGCCCATGTGCACACACCAGAAAGTCTGCTGAAACTTTCTGTCCGGCCCGTTGGCCCCAAAGCGACACAAAACGAAAGCGCGCAAAATGGTTTCCGTGCCGTGATGTTGGCGACGAAGAAAATGAAGTTGCATGGCCACGGGAGACGGGCAAGAGCGGGTGCAAAACGAAAGATAGGAAAGAACAGAAACTTATGCAGCTATCAAGTAGAATGAAATTTCATTAAAATTTACATAACAACCGGCGAGAAACGGCGCTGGGAGCTGCTTGTACTCGTGCCGGGCTTTCCCTTTTTCTTTGCCACGCTTTTTCTACCCTTCGTCGCTCGTACATTCGTCTGTGAGCAACCGTTCCAACTCCCGGCACCTGGTAGTACTCTATTCTATTTACTCGACGCCAATTTTCCATACCATTGTACTGCCACTGTTTGCACAAACCTCTCAGCTCCACTTCTTCTGCCCTTCGCACGGGGAAAAACGAGGGCGACATTGAATATCCTTGTATGTCGCAGCGAGACTGTAGCGACAGGAAATCAAACAAGCAAAACGAAATGAACATAAAAAAGAACGATTAGCATCGCTTCCTGCACTGCACGCGCAACAATGCATACCGCGGGAAGGCCGTTTGCTGAAGCGACGGGAAGAAAACTTTTTTCCTCGTTGCCATTGAAGGCTTCCAGGATTCAGGCTCTGCTTGCTTGCTCGTTGGCCGCGGCCGGCACTAACGGCGAAGCTTGCAGCGCCGCCACGGCACGTGGATGCGGAAGCGCAGACGATGTAATGGAACTTTGCTTTTAAGTGCATCGGTCCCTAGATGCTTCCGATCGGTTACCGTCATCGTCGCCATGTGCCCCGCTCGTGTAATTGCGTCGGTAAACATGAGGTTTGCTTTACAAGCAAATAGACCACGTAGATATCTCTTCACCTTTCCAGCATGCATCGGTGGCAGCGTCTCTGATGTACTCTTCACCTCAGTGGTAAGAGCACGGCTTGGCGGAACCAGATCAAATCTGTTAATGGATTGTACGTTTTGTACGTGCCGTTTTATCAAGAGCGGCTCGCAAATCGTACACGTGAATAATAATTATGATGGAGGCTAAGGAGGGGCTTTCATTACAAACGGTAATATTATTCACAATTGACCCTTTGTTTGTACTTCTGCCAAGGGTGTGCACGGCATACAGCAACGCTGCTGGACGTATCGTTGTGCCCGGGAAAGGAACGGCCAATTAGTGTCTTACCTTCTAGAGCTCATGATGCAGGAACGGTTAGGTCCGATTAGCAGCTACGAATTGTGCAAGCAGCTCCGGCAACGATCAATCAAGACGGTACGCCATTACCAGAGGAAATAAAATAAACAGCAATCAATCACAAGCGCTTGGCACATCACTGGACCTGTAATCATAACAACTCAATCGGAATAACATGGAACAACATTCATGAACTAGCGCCGGCAGTCCTGCGGTACAATACCTTCCCGGTTCGACTTTCCGGTCTCGGCCATACTCATTGGCTTCCATCAAATCGTTGCCTGTATGCTTCCACTTCCTCTCGAACGCTGCTGGAATGTTTTTGGACCGCAGTTGCCTCCTTGCCACAACCCTTCGAGCATCGAGCAGTGCAATTTGCAGTAATAAATGAAAAACTAATTTTCCAACTGACAGACGATGGAATTGAATTAGCTGCCTAGCCCGTCCGCGCGCCCGGGCGCCAGGTGTGCGTTGATGCTTTCTGTCAGTCGCCCGTCCCGGTCCGCATCGGCCGAAATGGTCTTGCCAATCAACGGTACGGTAACATTCATATTTTCCATTTTGCCATCCCTCGCCTCCACCGTACGGGCTGGGCTGAGAATGACAGGAGCGTCCAAACCGAGCACAGCCATCGATATTCGGCGCTTTATTCTGTTCCAACATGTCGCCATGCCAATCGTTCTCCTTGAATCGATTATGGCTTTTGGAAAGGAAAAACACATTTTTTTTTTGCGTTTGCTACACTTTTGCGATGCTTTATTCTTCGTCAACTGGCCACTTACTCTGTTCTTTCTCTCTCTGTCTCTCTCTTTCTTCTCTTTTGACCGTTTTGCTTACAGGTCACCGCTTCGGATGCCGACGTTGAGCGGCCGAATAACATCATCTACTTCCTTACCGGACCCGGTATTGACATCGAAAATCCCTCCGACAGCAACTTTGACATCAACAAGGCCACAGGGGAGATATTTGTGCTAAAGGTAGGTCGAAAACTGCTCAAGAAGTACGTCAAGCGCCCTGATAGACAAACAAAATCAGTGCACCAAACCGTGACGCAAGGGGAATGAAATAGAATTAAAAACAGAAGAAAGGTCCTAATCTACAAGCAGCGGAAAACACATACACACACTGCAGAAAATGTAAGAAATTGAAGAAAGGACTCTTTGGGGAGGTTCTGGTTTCGCAACGAGAAGATTCCGCACAGTACCGGACAACAAAACGGAGCGAAAGTTCACGGTGCAAACTGTTCCTTGCACGAAGTCGTTCAAACAAGAAACCGGGATGACCGTTTTGTTTCAGAATTGTTGGCTGCTGAAACACTTTTCACCAGCTTTCTAGCGCCGATAGAGCGCACGGGTTAAGTTTCCTGCCGTGCTAAAACTTGAGCGTCTGCAACAGCTAATGGGTTTCGGTGCAGTCTGCCGGACGACAGAGAAACTTTTGTCAGCAACCAGGATTGGTCGGTTTGTTGGGGAGTTTTGAATAACTTCCCACTATGCCGGGGTTTCGTGTAATGATTCGTGTGGGACTAGAGCGGTATACATTCCCTTGGATCGAGTTTTTACCGCAAGTAAATACAGTAATTTAATTAAATCAAGCAATTTTGTAAACTTTCTCATGCTGGTGGATGGACACAAGGCTTTTTAAGGGCTTTATTAAGTCATACACAATTTCGTTCCGAAAGCTTTAATTGGATTCCGTACGCCCAAGAACGCTGTTTGCTGTGTCATGATGGAGTATACTAACTTTTTCCCTTGAATTTTATTTGTGTCTGACTTGGCGTTCCCCTTTTACCCCTCCCCAGCCCTTGAATCGAGATCCACCGCATGGCAGAGCGTCCTGGAAGTTTACCGTTTTTGCCCAGGACGAAGGTGGCGAAGGTCTGGTAGGCTTTACGGAGGTGCAGATCAACCTGAAGGACGTCAACGACAATGCGCCCCAGTTCCCGAACGGTATCGCGTACGGTAACGTTACGGAGAATGGTACCATCGGCATGCACGTGATGACAATAAAGGCCGAAGACTATGACGACATCAACGAGGGCACTAACGCGAAGGTGATCTACTCGATCGAGAAGAATGCGATCGAGGAAGACACAGGGTTGCCGATCTTTGACATCAATCCCGATACCGGTCTCATCACGACGGCAGTATGCTGTCTGGATCGGGAGAAAACGCCCGACTATTCGCTGCAAATCGTAGCCACGGACGGTGGCGGTTTGAAGGGCACGGGAACGGCCTCGATTAAGGTGAAGGATCTGAACGATATGCCACCGCGCTTCACCAAGGACGAGTGGTTTGTGGAGGTGGAGGAAACGGATGGCAGTGTGCTGCCCGAGGCACCGATACTGACCGTCACGGTGAATGACGACGATGAGATCAACAACTTCCAGTACAAGATCATCGAAAGCAGTGGCTACGGGGCGGACAAGTTCGCGATGGTTAAGAACGCGGACGGTACAGGAAGTTTGAAGGTGGTCCAACCGCTAGACTACGAGGACCCGATGCAGATCAATGGCTTTCGCTTTCGGATACAGGTGATCGATAACGAGGGGATCGATGAGAGCGATAAGTACCACGTTGACCATTCCTGGGTGATTGTGAAGCTGAAGGACATTAACGATAATACGCCCCGGTTTAAGAAGCCGCACATCGAGGCGGCCGTGTACGAGAACGCGGACGTAGGCAAGAATTTGGGCACCTTCAAGGCGGTCGACATCGACAAGGGAGGTAAGAGCAAGATCACGTACAGCATCAACCGATCGACGGATCGGAAGCGTCAGTTTGCCATCGACCAGGACGGTACGGTTACGATTCAGCGCGAGCTGGATCGAGAGGCGATGGCGAAACATTCGCTGGAAATTCTAGCCACCGATGATGGTGTTCCACCGCGCACCGCGTCCGCCATTCTTACTGTGGTGGTGAAGGACATCAACGACAATGCGCCGGTGTTTGCCGAAGAGTACCGACCGATACTGCTCGAAAACTCCCCACCGTCGAAGATCATCGAAATCTCGGCCGTTGACAAGGACGACGGGCTGAAGGGCAATGGGGCGCCGTTCCAGTTCCGCATGGATCCGGATGCGGACGATGTAATTCGCACCTCGTTCAAGGTGGAGCAGAGCAACAAGGGCGACGGTATGGCGATCATTTCATCGCTCGGTTCGTTCGATCGAGAGTACCGCAAGCAGTACACCATCCCGATCGTCATCAAGGACTCGGGCACACCGCCCCAAACGGGCACGAGCACGCTAACGATCACAATCGGCGACCTGAACGATAACATCATGCAGCCCGGCTCGAAGGAGGTGGTCGTGTACAACTACCAGGGCCTGGCGCCGGACACACCGATCGGGCGTGTGTTTGTGAACGATCTCGACGACTGGGACACCGCGGACAAGCTGTTCTACTGGGATGAGGCGGAAAATCCACGCTTCAAACTGGACGACACCTCCGGCATGGTGACGATGCGACGTGGTGCTCGCGAGGGACGGTACAAGCTGCGGTTTAAGATCTACGACCGCCGGCATGCACAAGAATCGTACGCCAACATGTCGGTGCTGGTGAAGCACATCTCGTACGAAGCGATCGTCAACTCCGGCTCAGTCAGACTGACCGGCATTACGGACGAGGACTTCATACGCATCTGGAACTATCGCACCCAGAACATCTTCCGTAGCAAGCTGGAGCGGTTCCGCGACAAGCTGGCGGAGCTACTAAACGTGGACGTGAAGAATGTGGACGTGTTTAGTGTGCAGATGAAGGATAGGTCGGTGCCGCTGACGGACGTTCGGTTTGCCGTGCACGGTGCGTACTACTACAAGGCTGTGCAGCTGAACGGTGTGATACTGCTGCACAAGGAGGAAATTGAGCAGGAGGTGGGCATCAACATTACGATGGTGAACGTCGACGAATGTCTGCTGGAGAATGCGGACTGTGCCGGTTCCTGCACGAGCATCATCGAGGTCCAGACGAACCCATGCCTGGTGAATGCTAACAAAACCGCCCTGGTTGGTGTGCAAATCAACTCCACGGCGGAGTGTGTGTGCAGCTCGCGAGAGTACAAGCAGCAGCAGAGCTGCAAGTCTCATCCCTGCCTGAACGGAGGCCGCTGCACGGATTCCAAATCGGGCATCAAGTGCTCGTGCCCGCCGGGCTATACGGGGCCGCGCTGTCAGCAGGTGGTGCGAAGCTTCCGTGGCAGCGGTTGGGCCTGGTACCCACCGCTCGACATGTGCGACAAATCGCACATCAGCGTCGAGATCATCACAACGAAGCCGGACGGTTTGATCTTCTACAACGGACCTATCACTCCGCCGAAGGAGGACGACACAACGAAGCAGCTGTCCGACTTTATCGCCCTCGAGCTGGAACAGGGCTATCCGCGGTTTCTCATCGACTACGGGTCCGGCACGCTCGAGATGCGCATCACGACCAAGCATCCGCTGAACGATGGCGAATGGCACCGGATCGACCTGTTCTGGGACACAGAGCAGGTCAAGATGGTGGTCGATTTCTGCAAGACGGCCGAAATCACCGAGGCAGACGATGGCAACCTGGTAGAGTTTGTCGATCACACCTGCCAGGCGATCGGCACGCTGCCACAGTTCAACGAGTATCTGAATCTCAACACACCGTTACAGATTGGCGGCGTGTTTCGGGACAAGTTCGACTACACGTACAACCGCTGGCAGTACATGCCGATCGGCGTCGGGTTCGAGGGATGCATCCGCGAGTTCAAGCACAATGGCATACTGTACGACCTGTCGCACCCGGGCCTTTCGAAGGGCAGTGCACCGGGGTGTTTGTACACGCAGGAGGTGTGCGATCTTAATCCACAGGTGGCCCGTTGTCTGGAGCATGGCAAGTGCGTCGGTAGCTACGATGAGGCCAAGTGCGAGTGTAATCCCGGCTGGACGGGAACGTACTGCAGTCTGCCAACCACGCCGACCACGTTCAAAACGCACAGCTACGTGAAGTATGCGCTCAGCTTCGAGCCGGATAAGTTCACGACCGCGATCCAGCTGCGGTTCCGCACGCGCGAAACGTACGGCGAGCTGTTCCGCATTAGCGATCAGCATATGCGCGAGTACGGCATCATTGAGCTGAAGGGTGCCAAGGTGTACTTCCGGTACAGCTTGAACACGGGACAGGTGGAAGAGAAGGAGATTGCCCTGACGGCGGTCGAGGTGGACGATGGCCAGTGGCACGTGGTGAAGGTGCAGCGTTACGGCTCGGCGGCCATTCTCGAGCTGGATGGGGGCGAAGGTGCGAACTTCAACCAGAGCTTCTCGTTCGACGGACACCAGTGGCTGTCGGTGGACAAGCAGGAGGGTGTATATGCTGGTGGTAAGCCGGAGTTTACCGGCGTAAAGACGTACGATGTGAAATCTGACTATCAGAAGAGCTGCATCGACGATATAAGGTAGGTTGGTCGGGTGGAACCCCAATTTCAATAACATCTTACGCTAACGAGGCCACTTCTCGTGTGCTCTAGATTGGACGGCAAAAGTTTACCACTACCGCCGGCCACCAACGGTACACAGTGGGGACAGGCCACGATGGCGAAGAATATCGACCGCTACTGTTCGTCCAACATCCCTTGCCAAAACGCGTACTGTCCCGATCCGTTCGAGTGTGTCGACCTGTGGAACAAGTACGAGTGCGCGTAAGTATCTACAGACTTTTTCCGTTAGGAATCCCGCTCTTAGCCATTTGTTCCTTCCGTCTCCTTTCGACGCAGGTGTGGCGACGGTATGATAATCTCGCCGGAAGGGAAAACCTGCATCGACCGGAACGAGTGTCTGGACTATCCGTGTCTGAATGGTGGCACTTGCATCAACCAGGAACCCCGTCTGAAGTACAAGTGCATCTGTCCGGACTCGTACTGGGGCGAAAGCTGTGAGTTTCTGAAGGAGCGACAAGCGCTTAAATTCAGCACCAGTGCCTTGGCCGCCGTAATAGCCTGCCTATTACTCATCATTAGTAAGTCCAGATCGCTCCCGAACGAGCATTCCAGCAAACTTTATTTAACATCCACACACCTTTGTTGGCACAGTTTTGCTGTTTGTATATTTCTCCTGCTCGCGGCGTCGTTCGGCCAACTTCAACAAGAAACCGGCCACCAAGGATGACATCCGCGAGAACATTATCAACTATTGCGACGAGGGCGGTGGCGAGAACGACATGACCGCGTTCGACATGAAGACGCTCAAGATCCCGATCGGCCCGCTGCCGGAGCTCGTTCAACATAAGGCACCGCCAGTACGTAAGTAGCGTGTTTCGTTTGCATGTGCCGTTACACGGGTATGCGCCAAACACGTGCATGCTTATTCCAGTCTTTCTCGCCTGTTAACTGCACGCCGTTTCATGAATGTCGTCTGTGTAATCGTGCTCCAAAGTTTGTTCCCTTCCTACGATTTATCTAATGTTGTTTCATTCCGTATGTCGTTGTCTCTATGCAACACCACAGGTCCAGATATTGCCGTCGTGTCCGACCAGGTCGTCGGCAAGGTGGACGTGTTCCTGGACGACCGGAAGCGACGCGTCGACATCGACCCAGCCTCCGGGCCATTCGACGATCTGCGCAACTACGCCTACGAAGGTTGTGGGAGTACCTCTGGCTCGCTAAGTTCCTTACAGTCAGGTAAATCAAAAAAATCGCCCAAACCCATTATAATCTTCCACACCTGCCCAGAACAGCACACTATAATAAACGCCTAAACTGTCCTCCCTGTTACTCCCTGTTCCACCGCAGGTACGGACGATGAACCCCATGAGTATAGCTTTTTAACCACATGGGGTCCCCGTTTCGATAAGTTAGTCAATATTTACGAACCAAGCAAAGCGCAAATCGAAGATGACGATGTTAGTTAAGAGTAGTTGTAGCCGTCGCGGGCAAACCGCTTACCCCACCCAACTCCTTGCCACTAGCATGACAGAAAAAGAACAGGTCTCTACACTCTACGGAGGTCAAAGTGGGCGCGCTGGAAATAACGTGTAGCTGTAGGTAACACAGTGATTGAAGGTCAGGCCAGATTGAACTTGAACCGAGTGCGCATCGGTCCTGTAGATAAATCGCTAGCGAGACAAAACGATCTTATCGTGACGATACGTTGTTCGTCCCTCCAGCAGTGGGAAGAGACGGAGAGAGTGGCATTAGTGGCATGTTCCTCTTCCCCTGGTAGATATTCTTTGTAAAATAGACACTAAAACCCATAGAAATAAATACACATACCCCCGTTAAGGAAGCAATCGTTCGTCACCAGAACCAGAGCAGTGCAGTATCGCATTGCAGGCGGTTTGTAGCAAGAAAGAGGTAAACTGAAAGGATAGGAGATGCACAGCGATAGTGACAAATTTAAATCGATTTTATTAACTTCCAATCGACGGTTCGTTTCCAGTGTCTGCACTGAAAATGGGGCAGAAAAGTCCATTCGACGAACGTAGCTCACGGATGGTGTTGAATTGCTCATAAAATCGGGGGCATTAAATGCTCGCGAGCGATTGCATGGGCAAGCAAGGTTCGCCACTGTATTCTAGTTATGTGAATCCCGATAAAACTGTAAATAAAGCATGTAAAAATCAAACACTAACCTACACGTCTAGTGCGCGTTGTGCTAGCCCCGTTCCACCACCATCTGAAGCGGTGGCCGTTCTTATTGAAAGGACGCGGACCGTGGAATGGAAAGAAAGCATGTAGAGAATGTTTTCTGTGCCTCGGGTGCGGCAAAAAAAGGGTTTGTTTAGCTAATGGGGAAAATAAAGGGGAAAGATGTTTTCTTTTTTAACGATAGTAAGATGTTTTTAGCATCCATTCGCAAACAGCGAGGGCACATGTGTTCCTTGGAAAGGAGAGCGAAGGAAACGAAGAATATTGCCATGTTGGTAAAGCTCGTCCGTAACCGATCGATGGAATTCGATCCCTTTGGACGTCCTACACGAAACCATACGATGTCAACCCATCCATCATAATCATGGTTTTTGTTATGTTTTCGTTGTTCGAGTATAAAATTAAGCACAAAGCAGCTCAACTTTGTATTGACAAAAGAAGGGAAAGGCTATCGAAACCATGCAGGATGACTGCAATCTACAGACGAAAAACGTTGCGCAATGCAAGAATTCTTGCTCAACTAGCTGAAACTCTCGGGCTAAAACGGAAACCTTGAGCGATCCCATCTCTTCTCCCAGTTTTCTGAAAAGAAACGCACCACCCACCCCAGAATCGATGTGAAACAAATAATCAAACAAACAAACAGCGAAAACAGAAAAGAGCGCTCTTACGCGCCGACCGCAAATGGTCAAACATTTACGTACAAAACTCGAAACTCAATCAAAAAAGCTCCGGCCCGAATGAAAAGAATGCAAAAGATAGAAGCGAAAGGACAAAAGGCTTAACCGGTGTACACATTACACGGAGCAAACACACGCTCGCCGGCCACTGCCGGACATCCTGAGGGAGGCCCGGTGGCCGGAATGAAAACTTTTATGAAGCAGTCGCATAAAAGAAAAGCCATTCATAAAAGCCAAGCGCTCGATCCGTCTAAAGAAAGCGCAGCTCGTGTCGAACTTAGATGGGTTTTCGGGTAATTCCCTCGGCGTTCCCACGCCACTCTGTTTTGTTTGCAGCGAGGGCATTCCATTTTGAGTTGCGGAGTTTTCAGTGCAGCACTGCACTAACCGGTCAACCGGTTCAGAAGGCTTTCGTGTCCAAAGTTCGAAGTCTCTTTAAACATTCCGGTTGGTATGTTGGAAAACTTTAGCATTCTGCCTGCTTGGCAAAAGACTTTCACTTAGCATTTCGTTTCACTTAAGCTCATGAAAAGCTTGATACAGGAGAAAGATAGAAAGAGAGAGAGAGAGAGAGAGAGAGAGAGAGAAAGGGAGAGAGATCAATGGAAAATGTTGCCATTTTGCAGCGACGGGCGACGAGACAAATGAAGCCACTCACTCGTGCAAGTCAAAGAATAACTTGTGTTTTATCAATTACGATGAATGTTCCTTTTACTCTAAATGATGAATGTGACGAATGGGAAAGGAAAAGCGGGAACGAAATGGATCAAACGAGAGTTCGTTCCACGCCGTAGTGGTGTGGGTACGGATCGAGCTTCTGTTTTACCGCTTCGAAAGCGTTTATGAAGCGAACGCGCACCGAACCGACATCAATCGTTTGCGATGAATGAAGCGTTTGTGAAGTGCAGCTGGCAGCATTTTCCCTTCGCCCGCGCGTCCGATGTGTCCTCCGGTCAGCAGTGCTGAAATCGTACTGCCCTGAATAAATTGCATACACCGAAAAGATGGCTGCGGTAATGTTTGGTGCTAGCGTTAGAAGAGGTTCCTTTAACGTCGTCTCTGCATCTTTCATCTTTGTTCTGTTTGTGCATGAATTTACATACCTTATCCGATTATCGGACAACCGACAGGCGACTGTCGCAGTGCTTGACGGTGGGACAACCTTTGCGCTGTTTGCATTACCGATCCGCACCGCAATCGGGAATCCGTGTTAGCCGGGAAACCATAGATTTATAGAGCACTTGGTTGCTAAATTGCTCCCGTTTTCTCGATATTTCTTCCGTGGTGAAGGTTACCTTTCCGGCAAGGAAGAAACGATTTGTTGATTTTCCAGTTGCTGTGCACCATTCTTCGATCTACGGCTCTCCATGGAGGTACCAATACCGGGGGAAACCGGACGCACTTATGTTATAACCATCACCGAAGCGATTGATACGGCTAGCAAATAAAAGATTATTGTTTGCATTTTCTAGTTAAAGGCTGCTGTTTGATTTTTTACGGATTGTTATTCGGTTCGGCGAATCGAATTCAGGCTCAAGGTTTGAAAAGCGTATCTGTGTCGGAGCGAAGGGCTCGGCAAACAAGGTTGTAGTTAAAAAAGGGAAACGATGTGGAACGGGGTGAGACGATGAAACGGTGTAAGGGGAAAAGGAAGACACCATTTCAAGGATTGTTTACGATACCTGATCGAAAGCGCAAATATAGTTGATTCATCTAATTGTATGTCTGTGTGTGTATGTATGTAAACGAGATGGAGGGAATTGTAATATAAAAAAAAACAGCAGCAGCAGCTACAACAACAGCAAAAACGAACAAGATAAGTGTAGTCTAGCTGGTGCAGTACGGCAGTGGAAGAGAGAAAAAAAACGAATAAATCAAAAAAACACTCACACGCAAACATGTCCGTATGGTGAAAGCAGAAGAGAAATTTCTGTCATTTCATCTTGCAGCACCCAGTGCAGTGGGAAAGGAGCCAAAAAAAATGTTTCTAATCAAAATGAAATAGTACATACAAAACGTATTTTCTGGCACATCGGGTGGCCCACGATAATGTCCTAACAACTAAGTAACCATGAAAGCAGGCCACAAACGAACTATAAATGGTATAAATTAATGATAAACAGACAACCAATCCACAGAACAGGAGAAGAAAAACAAACGAAAACAGGCGAAGCATTTAATACAATGCTCTATAATATATTGAAAACACAGAGGCAGATACACACTCACATACAGCTAAGAATTGATTTGTGAAACGAAGTTTTATTTTTAAGTTTTTACGTAGATTATGGTAAAAGAAAGGAAAGAAGAGAAGACGGAAACCCAGTTGATGGCAGAAAAATCAAATAAAAACAGTCGTAAAACAATGTGAAAAACGTACAGTTGTAAAGATAAGAGTTTAATAAAAAACTATTAAATACAAACAAAAACGGTTTCTGAGGCATTGGGTCGTTTTATTGAATAAAGGAATGAAAAAAAATTGATTGATCGACATCTGGTTGTATGGCCTTTACTGGGAAAAACTCTTGCATGTAAATGAAGTTTCAATTAAAATCGTAATTCAACTTTTCAAATTGCTCTCTGCAAATGTTTGCAAAGTTCTTCAATTTTGAGAAAAAAAAATCTCTTTTTGAAGCAAGTATTTGCACATTTGCGTGGTTTGTTTAATTCTTTATGAATTAAATTTCATACTTTTAAGTATTAATTGATTAATGGCGTTGCTAAATTCGTTAAAGGTAACATTCAATTGTTTCTATCAAATCTCAGAACAAACCACTCGGCACTGCTTTTATCAAGAGCACAGGAATCATGCATTATGTGGTGTTTTTACCGACACAAAGTAAATTATCTAACTTTTTCTTTCAGACAGCTTTCCACCGGTAAGTCGTTCGTGCAAAGCAGGAAACCACTAGCAAGTGCACCACTCCACGTAGCCTACGTTCTTCTATGCATCATCTATTGTATGCGCTGCCTTCTGGGAGCAAAAGCTGAAACAACCAAGCAACCTGATAAACAACAATTTAGCATACATTTTACCGCACCCGACGCAGCAGGGCAGAAACCATCGCCGAGCTTCGGTTTTACTCCGAGAGGACAAGTTTTGGTCCACGCCCGAAGCCGCACACAGCCGGGCAGTGGGTTAAGAAAATCTCGAAAGAAAAACAGGACACGCTCATGAGCGAACCATACTCGTTGCTTCGCAAGCTCTTCAAGTGTAGCTTCCCGAGCAAAGTCTTCTCGATTGGCGGGACGGTGCTGGTCTCCACTCGTTACACTGGCCAACCAATCATCCGATCCCGACGGGAAAATCCTCAACGAGGCAAAGTTTAATAAAAAGTATAGTTTTTTTTTCTATCCGAAGCGAAACTTTCACCATTGGTAAAACGTTTGTGAGTGTAAGCTTGCTTGCTGCGAAATCCCTTCACTTTGTGAGGCATTTTTGTTAAACGTTTGTTTGGGAAATTGATTTCTAAAAATTTTTACATTGTTCTGTTTTTTACTGAAATTGTATAGTGTGGTTTAAAAATGTATTTCAGTAAGTAAACCATCACTTTTCTTATTTTCTTTATAATTGTTCTATTCAAATAAAAAAAATAAAGGAAGACCAATTTCTAAAGCCAAAAATTTGATGCACTCATTTCTTTATTTAGTTAGAAAAAAACTTCTTGTAAAACTCTTTTTTTGTATGTTTTAATAAAATGTGCAATTAAGGAATATCTTTAGTTACTTTATTTTATGTACGTTTTCATGCCAGTATCTCTATCCCACCATGTAATGAGATTTCATTGAAATGAAATCTTCACATTACGTGGAATACTTCAAGCTCATAAAACTTTAAAAGAGGAACTTTTTATATCAGTAACATTAATTTGCTGAATGGTACCTCGCAGAATAAAGTCCATGTACAGTGAAAAATATCATTCATTTATTATTGCTAACCGATCAAACAGTTGAGAGTTTGTATACTTAGAATCAGTCGGGTACTGCTCACAACTGAATTAATCGATTTTAATTCGATTTATTCGCTTCGAAGAACGAGAGAATCAAAGCTCATAATCAATTCAACTTTAATTTATACTGCGTGGAATTCGAAGTAAAATAATTACTTCACTGAAAATTGTTGACCGCTTTCAAGACGGCAAGAAAAAATAAATTATCAAAAAATTGATACTCCTGGAACTGTTGGTTCCAAACATAGCTAGATAAAGTATCTGAAATAACAGGTAAGTAACTTGAACCGATTGAGCTTTCTATGCAAAGGCACACTGTACTTGAGGTTGTTAAACGATAAATGCTAATATATTACCAATTAAACTGCACCCGAGAATACAAAAAAGGAGAGTGAAATTTTGATTTTTAAAATCCATGCAGTGTGTTTAGTCTTTATGAAGAAAAAACAAAAATTTAAATTACAATGTGAGATACAAATTTCATATCAAAATGAGGAACACATACTTAAACTCGTATATTTCTTATACCAAAAAGGCCTTTTTCCCCTTTTTGGTACACTTTCATTGGCAAATCAATCATCTTCATCAAGGCCAAAATGTTTAGGCACGTCACGTCGTAGCCGTGGTTCATTTTCCTACTTCATACTAAGAAGCTACAACATGCACACAAGCATTAGAACACGAGCGTAGCGATTATCTTAGCTTAATTTTACACCGCAATATGCTCATAACGCTTACCCCCAACGATCGAAATAAAAGTGAAATAAAACAAACAATTGCAGACGAACGAACGACCCCCTTCCTCGCCCAACGCATTATTACACCGGCTCTCTGCTGTAATGCCGCATCGACAAGCCGCCAAAGCATAGGCGTGCTTCCGCTATCCAAACCGGGAAACGTGCACGGAATACTAATCTCCGGCAAGCGTACCGCTTCCGCCGGGCATGCACAAAGGAACGGTAGCAATACAGTGCCATATTACAGGCACTTCATCAGACTATTTGCTGTGTACCTTAGAAACAACCTCCACTCGGATGAGCTTTGCGAATGTGCGGTACCATTTTTCTACCCCTTGTATTCGATGCCTGTTCCGGTGGAAGAGACAAAAAGCACTCCCATACCAGGCAGTTGAAAGCGCTCCCTACCAGGTTTCATTTTTCACGCTATTCAACGTCAAAGAACTCACGCCTGTACGCTCCGCTATATGCGCGGTTTCGGGCTACAGGCAAGGTAATGTAGTTGTGTTTTTTTTTCTCAAATAAATCACGTGCCCGTTTCATCTGATGGATTACAAGGGATTTTCGTTTTCAAACCCGTTTAACGAACTAACCGTTCCGCACGGCACAGTGTGAAAAGTGCCGGATGCCGGATTTTACCACGTGTCTCATTTGTTACCCGCAACGGACTTGCGTAATTTTCCACGCAAGCAGTAGTGGTGGGGGAGCTTTTATTAATGCACTACTAATTTATGCAACTGCATCTGCAACAGCAGCTTGGCAGGGAGTGGCAACATTGGAGACGATTACTGAAGGTTTACTTCGTTGGCATAGTAAAACATGAAACTGGAATATACTGAGGGAGCACCACATTTTTTGTTTTGCTCTCAAATGTTTGCATCACCGGGCAGTATTCAGCGACCTGTGAATACGCAAACGATTCTGGCAGCAGGTGATTTTGAATTATGTTGGTTTTGCTAAAAATGTGGAAAGAGGAAAGAAGGAGAACAAGGATGGGTCCGGAATGCAGTTGGGCCAAGTTGGCCAAAGAAGCGCAGCGTTACTGTTTAATATTCTTGGCATTTTGAGGCGGTTGCTACACAGGTTCTAGGTAATTACACTCAAGCTTTTCCCTGAGCGCAGCAAGTTATAGCACCGAGTGTGCAGCTCAATGTGGCAATGGTAAGAAAGTTTCTAATGTACGTGGTGTGGTTGGTATTCACAGGGAAAAAAAAAGATCTATTTATTTTATCGCCGTATCTAAACTGAAGTTTTGTTTTGCTAGAAACGATTGCTTTTGAAGTTGGTTTCCTAACATTTTCGATTAAAGAGTGTTTCGCTTAATTTAAAATAGGAATCAAACTAAATATTACCATTACGATAGGTTGATGATTTAGGTTGAAACCATTACTCTGCTTCCAAACAGTGTTTCTTTGGAGAAAAAAGGTTACTTCACGAAAGTGACCGTCAGTCGATAAGGCATATAAAGGCAAGTTTAAAGTAATTCATATTATCAGTATTCAATATCAATAAAATTGTATTTCTTTTCCTTATTCGGTAGGAACGGCCAGGTCGTGTTGCTCAAAACTGTATTTCTATGAAAAATTTAAAAAAAATGTTATTCAGGAGCATACGTGTATTTTTCAACGTTGTTTCTTGCAGATTTAATCAAGTTTTGTTAAAAATTTTAAAATAAGTTTCTGTTATATTAGTGTCTCTGATTACTTAAAGCGGTCCTGAACTAGATGTGAAATTCACAATTTCAATAGAACTTTCCAAACATTTATTATGTTATGATCATGATGATGATATGAAACATTTATATAATGTTTAATAATATATTCAACATGAATTTTATTTTACTATAAAAAATGTTTTTAAATTGTGTTCTTATTTATCCTGAAACAAAATCTAGCAAATTTTCTGTTGGTTTTGACTTTTTACTGAAATTTATTTATACAATTTATATTTAAAGTACTTATACTTTGAACTTACAGTATCAAAAGGGACACATTTTATTGCATTAAATTGTTATTATAAATAGTTCTGCACATATATTTTTCTTCCAAAATGTATTATGAAAGAACTTTAATTTATTGAAAACAATCTTATTGTGCTATGTTCACTGCATTTAAATAGGGGAAATTTAAACACATACACCTACTGTAACCCATTTGCTGAGTTCTTCGCAGTCTTCCTTTTTTATTCCATCCTATGAATTTTGGTGTGCTGGTACATTTGCTCTGCCTTAGCAGCATGTGTGGAAAATGCGGTGTAATAGCTTTTGCTGTACCGTGCTGTACGATGCATTCAATTTCCCATACCGAAATCGTGCACTGCATAAGGAGTGCCGTTAGCTGTAAGCTCTACTGCTGCCACTGCAAATGATATTTATTCTCTGCACAGCACAGCACATCACTGGCAAGGTGTGCTGGAGTGTACTGAAACAGCAATCTTGAAGAAACTGTGTCCCTGCTACGAAGAAGCTTAAGATCAGGTGCCTCTTTCTCTCGTTCTTTCTGTATGAATCTGTGCACTGGTGGCGCACCTACCGCTGCCGGCAAGCACCGCACCGTAATGAGTTGAGCACCAGCATCACAAACTACAATTATCAAAACAATCCACAATCGTGTCTAATGAATGGTGAGCTAATTTAAGTTTTTTTTTTCGGGTTCGGGCGAACGGCGTACGCTAATTTCTTCTCGCACCGGCTGATTGTTGGTTTTGTTCGACGACATTTGTCACCGAACTTTCTGATCGTGTTGGTGGTGGTCCGCGCTTGCCAACGGTGCCCGGTGTTTCCGTTTTACTCTGCTTCTGTGTCTCAAAAATTGTGCAAATGAGCAACGGACCGAGGCGACGTGCGAACACCGTCGCACTCTCTGCTCTCTTGGGCGGCGCCGGGCAACTTCGCGCGTGAATAGCAAAACTTTTGGCTGCAACTTTTACGCTCCAGATTTCTCTCCCTCCATTCTGAGCCCCGCAAGTATTGCGGAAAAGAATGAGTTTGGGGGAAGATCCTGCAACCAAAATGCATACAAAACGATGACACAAAATCCCTTCCCATTCAATAGGTAACGGTAGCGCAGAGTGAACAAAAAACAGGGACTGCCCCTCTAACACTCGATTGGCTCCTACCGGGCGCTACTGTTGTTGGACACTTTTGGGTTGTGCGAAGCTTTTAAGGAGACGGTATATTTTTCCATTTCTTCCAGCGAATGTTTTTTGTTCGCTTTCCTGTTTGCCTTTTCTATTTTATTCCCATAAAACTAGCTCTTCCTGGTTCATTGTCGTGGCGAGAGTGCGGTCCCATCCCATCGGCCCCATCTCTGGACGGTGGTTGCACCAGGATGGTGATTTGAAGAAAAAAAAAATAACGAACACACGCCACCGTTACCGGTTGATTGCGTTCGGGCAAAAGTTTGTCCATCGGGCCGGATTTCAGCGAGAGCAAACCGAAACCACGCTTCTCACCTTATTTGCACAGTTGCTGCAGCAATTTAGCTTATTGTCTTCTAGCGTCTTTTTTTTCTCTCCTGTGAAACTTTGCTTAATGTTGGCGTGTATGTTGGCGCATTTCGGTTAGTTTTATAACTGTGCGCTCTGGTTGCTTTTTCGTTCGATTGCAATTGTCCCCTTCCCGGTGCAAGCGATTGCCATAATATTTGCCCAATGGCAGCTGTCATTGTCGTCCATCGTAGCTCCCCCAGGGGTTGGAAAAACCACGGATCTACAGCCCGTTGGCCAGAAGAAAGATGGAAAGAAAAACTTTCGGCTTCAATCAATGCGGGAACGCTAATGTACGCCAAGCGGATTGAAAAGAAGATCTTATTTTCACTTCAACGTCAAGGTTTCTACAAGTCTTTTTTGTACTTTGTGCACGTAATCTAACGGCGGGAACATGATCAGCGAAGAATGTTTAAAAGAATGTTTTATTTTCGCTCTCCCTCGCTCTTGATTCAACAATCTGTCATACTTGTTGTTGTCTAATCGTTAATCCTAGTTGAGTGAATATAAGCGGATTTTCACGCAGTTAAGAACGAATAAAAAAAAAATTTGAACCAGCTTAAACATTTTGGATATTTAAATCCTCGTTACAGTAGCAGTGTAGGAGATTTCAAATTTGTTCGTTTGAATAGAAAATCAAAAGTGAACTTCACGTTTTAAAGAAGTATTTTCTTGGAATTTTTACATATGCTTCTGTTCTCTGATCCTATTTCTGTGATGGTTAATACAATTAAATACATTGTAATTGATCAACAAGATCAACATGATTCTATCATTGTTTTATTTATTTTACATTACACAACTCGAAGAACTCTTAACCCATCAACAATTTGAAGTAGACACTTGGAAGATTGTGACATCTCATCTTTACATAACTGTAATATAAAATGATCATAAAAATATTTAAATGATTGTAAGCAAAATGAAAAACAAGTGTCATTAAGTTTCCATTTTTTAAAGTTTAATCTTTATTAAATAAACCATAAGAATGGAGATAAAACCAGGTGAGAAGAGTACAAGGGTCGATTTTAACATATTGTTAGATCAAACCGATTAACTCTTTCGTGGGGGAAATGTGTGTTAAAATAAAGTTCTTTAGAGTGACCAGTACAAATATATTTACATATTTATAACTGCAAAAGCCGATCAAAAATTCTCAAATTCAGATGTGTTTCAAAATAGTTGGCTACAGCGTAGACATTTGTTTTCTTTGATCAAAAACCTCTGTAAAACATTTGTGCCCGTAAATTAATTAAAAAAATCTTTTCACCCTTCTTAAAGGTATGTAAAATCTGTTTCTTAAACCAAAGTTCTAAAATGTTCCAAAAAGAGATTAACTAAAAACATTTAAAAAAAAATTGCAGACAGTTAAAGAAGCATAATTTTGTCATAAAAGCTTCAAGTTGAATGTCTCCTACCTTTCATAAATAAATAATTTGATATTTCATCAATCGCATATTTTTCTACTTGAAGATATGAAAAACTAACTTAGCAGTACGGCCATCACCTCCGAATAAAAAACAATGTGACAATAAAAAATTATCACTCTTCAACATAAAACACTTTCGTAATGATTGCTTACATCATAGATTTTGTTTGGATTTCCACAAAACGATACTACTCATTTCAAAGGCTCAACTTTGTGCAACCATGACTTATGAACGGTCTGCTGGTAAGTACGATATTGACAACATTTGTGTTGCTAGAGATCAACACACTTTATATTGCACAGTACATTTTCTTGTTGACCTTTGCTGAGCCCAACATGCCCAAAGGAAGTCAATATTAATAAATTAATAAATATTTACAGCGCATGTTTCGAGCAAACCTACGTTTGTGCAAACAGTGCATGAATGTTTTCCCTAGAAAAGGCACCTACTGAAAGGTGAAATATTAATCCCTAACCCACTCCATGAAATCTTGCAAACTAAGCCAGGTAAGTACACCATTACTTTAATTACTCTAAATACACTGAGGCAGTAAAGACAATCCCAACGGTGCGAAACAACCGAACTAAACGAACCGAACCTTCTTCAATTTGCTTCATTTCTTTTTATCCGTGACGTCATGTTCCATTTATAGTGCCATTTGACCGACCGTTGTTCGCGATGCACCTGGTTTTGTTCGCGCGGTCGCGATAAAACCATTCCGAATGCTCCGCTACAAGACTTGTAATTTTGTCAAATTATTGCATAAACGGTGCGCTTTTACAGTTCACTCTGCATCAGGGTCGAAACAGTACGAAACTTTTGCCCTTAGCCACGCCATTATCTGGCAGCAGACTAATTAACGGTGTACACTCTAATCACGTACAATCCGCTGTTTTTGTACGAGAGATGGTATTGTTTTTGACTCCCGAAACACTACGGTAAAGAAGATTTGTACCAATTTCGTGGTTAACCGTGTCCCAGAAGTATTATGTTGGAAGCGATGGCTTTCGGCGCTTTTTTGCCAGTCCGCGCAGTGACGCCTGTACTGTAGTGCAATAAACCATCATGACCATTGCGAGTGGGATTGCATCCTCCAAAAATTCACTCTGCACAGTATAGCCCAACAAAGAAAAGGAGTTTTTGCGGGATAGTGTACATCGAAATCCAAAGACTTTCCCTCCCAATCTTTCTCATACACTCGCTATATCGCTCTGTTCGACGGTGTCAAAGTTTTTCACTTGCACAGTGCGAGCTTGAAGTAGGGAAATTTTATGCACAAGTTTACCGCACACAAATGCAGTTCAAGTGCAGGAAGTGTGCTTTCGCCAAACACTTTCAATGTCGAAGTTGCCGGCGCACAGTTGTACCTTTGTCGAATTGTATTCATATTTGTGAAGTGCGGGATCGACTTGAGCGTCGTCTTTACAATGCTGCCCAACAGTAAGTATGTACGGCGAAGTGGAATCCATCTCCGCACACCCGGAAAGTAATAGTTTTGACTTCGGCAGCGAGGGACAAAAAACTTTTCCTTTTGCTTTGCGATGAAACGAACGCTTGGCTTTGCCTCTGGAAGCTTCTTCTGCAATCAAGCTGCTGGTTTACAGACTCGGTGAGGTGAGGAAACGGAAAGAGAAAAGTTGGAAAGGAAAGACTCCTCCCAAGGACACCGGAGACAACAGCATCTTATCACGGGCTGGGTGCCTCATCGCAGACGCACACACGTACCATCGAGCTAAGGGATTATATCACTTTTACCACGCCTGTACAACCATGCCGGGAATGAACTGAATTGAATCAAACCCGCCAGACGGTGGAAGTTGATGCTCGCTGGCCGGACCGCCAGCCTTCAAGGTGATGCTCGGCAGCACCCGGCCCTGATGCAGCTGATAGACCACGTGCACAGCTCGGCCCGTTAACTTCATGAGGACGAATTTTACACTCCATCGCGTCACACGATCTATCACCACGATCGGCACGGGCAAAGGTAAAGCATATTTATGCCGCCCAGCACACTGCAATGCAAGATTTATGCGTACACCGTATGCTACCAGCGTTCCGTGAGTGCGTGTGACTGTTTGCCACAGGAAATGGCATCGTGATTGGCTGCGTTCACGAATAAATCCTTTCCGAACGAAGCGCTCGGTACCGAATTTACCCGCGAAAGAACGCACCATGATTTGTGATTGCGGTGCATTGCGGTGCGGGAGGCAATTATGCTTGATGTTTGTACCGTTTTTTGACTGTTTACGATCCGATGGTGTTGTACCGGTTTGATAAAGCGAAAAGCTTTCGGATATGTGCTCGGCATTCTGAAATGGTTATCGTTTCGGCGCGAACGGGCATCAGCAGTGTAAATATTTATTTACATAATTATTTAGCTATATTTGCTCAACATTAATGCATCACTGTAGCTCATGATGAATGGTGAGGTGGATGGGTAAGGGGGGAGGGGGAGGATGCCTTTCTGGTTTTCTTCACTCACTGAAATCACGCGCGATTTTGATGAACAATAGCGTTCGCGTGAATCGTGAAGAAAGATGAGTGGGAGATGGGCAAGACACCTCTTTCGTCTTGCTCTTGTTGATGAAGGGTAGCACCAGGGTCGTAGTTAAATAATCAATGAAATACTCTCAGCTAGCTGTAGGTGATATTAAACAAATAAAATTATGCTTCTTACTAAAAAACCGTTTATTTCGAGGTAATCAAAGTAACCCAAATTATAATTTTTCCGTATTCATGTCAGAATACCTTAAGTACAGAAAATAACAACATAACACTTTTTCTACATATAAAATAAGTTACATTTTCTCGTACTCCTTTGGTTTTCCATAACCATTAACTTAAGGTTTAGAGAAATTGAAAAATAATTATTCAAAATAAATCATGAAGAATAAAAACTTTAAAACAATTATTTTACATCGATTTAGCTGCAGTTACTAAAAACTCAAGTAGCGCAACTTTTATATAATTACTTAATTAATAATATTTTTTAGAATCCACCATGCTTTCAAACACAAGTAATAGATGTTATAAAAACGCACATTAATTGGACCACGAAATAATACAATCGCTTGCGTCAATGACTAAGCGACAAAGAAATATGTATTATGAGCTTTTCAAAAAGTTATTCATTGTGAAGAAGGCAACCCAAGGCAACCGATCATTTTATCAATCAAAACTATTAAATCAATTCATTGAGGATCCAAGCTTCCTTTCTCATAAGCAAAGAATAAATATTAAAGAGCTTGTCTCACTGCAAACAAAGTAATCTAATGCACACAAACATAAGATCAACATCAACGTTTCAACATTTCATAGTAATTGTATAGGTATGCATAGGATGTGTAGGTATGCATTCTGAAGAGTTTTTTATGGTAATTAAAATGTTTGCTTCAATGTAGATCAAACGCATTCGTGTGAGATAGTTCTCTACCTTTCAAATTAATTGTACAAATGATTTGGAATGGCTAATCAGTATTTTCCTTGTGTTCAATGCTTTGTTGTGTTCTTCGCTGGAATTTGCAAATGACCATGGTGAATGAAAACCAGTTTGTAATGGAACAGCACATTTTTTCCAAGAATTTTCGGAATATCAAGATTCCAATTTGATCACTTATTTCATATCTAAAAATAGAAACTCAGGGTGTACTGAGAATGTGGGAAACACTTTACTTTGTCATAGTTTTTTAAATCGTCCAAACACTATGCACAGTTTCCAGGAACAAGAAATCACATCAAATCTGTGACATTCAGAGCATTGCACAAAATATGACAAGCAATGTATGTTTACGATTCGTGGCATGCTCGACCTCAACAACTTTGTCTTGAAACTGCATCAGCGTAAGCAAGGGACTACATTCCATTACCGGCGTACTACTGTGATCAGTATTGATTCCACTAAATTGATTCAAAATCTCCCCTCAGCGATGGTAAATTGTTAAGCCACGGGCTAGGCAACACAACCACGCACACTCTTGTCTTCAATGCCCAGCCTATTTGGTGCAATTGAGAGAATGCAGGGCGAGAATGTCACTAACCAAACCTCGGACGAACGTTACAAGCGTGAATGGAAAGGCTTTTCTGCGTCGCTATAGAAACCAAACAGCTTACACAAGTGACAGTTTGAACCGCCGGTTTGAATCCATTTTCATTCCACTGTCGGAAACGCTACAGTTTTTCAACCATTTCTCTTCAATTGCCTCTCCTTTCGGTGAACGGCAAATAATTTGCCCCATTTTCCCCCGTATTTGCCGCCCGTTCGCATAGACGCGCTCACCCAAGACGCAGCTAGGAAAATAGAAACAGGAAGGGAAAAACTGGCGGGCAAATTGAGCAGAATGGGTGTAATTGAAGGCGTTGAAATTTATTGTTTCTTGTACTTGAAGCGTACAATTTATATCCCGAGAGGATGGCTACTGTGAACAACAGCGAGGAAGCAGGAAAGCGAGCTGAAAGCTCGCCCCGAATTCGTTGGGCACGCCCTTGACAAAGTAATTCTATCCCTGTGGGAGCGAAGGGCCGTAACCGTGGGGTTGGGGTGGCGCTCGGATACGGGTGAGTCGTTTTGCTTGATGCACCCGCGAACGAAAGTCTACGCGTAAGTAAACGAAAATGGAAAAGAATTTAATTTTGTATAGTCCATTGCGCCTCGGCCTAGCGGCGGATCGAAAAGCGGGAAATGGTTCCAGATCTGGCTAAAGCTGTCTCAGCGGTGTCTCAGTCTTTCTTTCCCGCTAAGGTAATGGAGAGGGTGCATAGTTCGAGGTTCATGCACAAAAGGTAGCACTGTTGGCGTCACTAAAATCACCTTCCACCGTTGCAGCTAACCGCTACGGGCGTGTAAGCGCTGCTGAAAGAAAAAAAAATAAACACCAACGTACGAAAGGAAAGGTAGCAAAAGTCCTACGGCGCAACGTGAGCATCCGTTTGCTAAGGCACGCCTCTCCCAGAATCCCACCGCCCGTGGGAGACTAATTCAGTGAGGCTTATGAATAAATTATGAATTGCTCAAGTCGACTACGGCTCCGAAGGGCGAACGTTCTTTCCGGCAGGCTAAGCGGACTCCATTATGAGGCAAGGTTTGGGGATGTTTGTGCTTCAAGGGTACTTTTCCTTCTGTCTCTATTTCGCTGCCAACCGCCGAGCCGCCATGACGCCCGGTTTTGGCCGTGCAGATTCCTTTACCCATAGTGAAATAGTGTGCGATGGCGAGGGGCGAGAAAAAAAAACACAAACATTCATAAAGTAGTGCAATTACGGTAGGAATACCAATTAGACCTCATTCGTTGCCCGGTGGTTTGTGGATGAGTTCTGGTGGGCGCTGTGCTTGTTTTTTTTTTTCTGCTCTCTTGCCGATTGTTTGCCCCACCATCTCCAATGGTTTACTGTGCTGCGATGCTCGCTGCAGCTGCTACTGCTTTGTGGCCAGTGCAAATGATAGTGCACGACAAACAGACGGAAAATAAACGTTTAACTCCTTCAAGGCGCTAGCAGTTCCACCGCCCTTCATTTCACGCAGGCTCAGCGCACTTTTATTAATGGCCGGCATGTTTCACTACGCTTTTACCTTCGGGACAATGTGTTTTTTTCTTTCTTCTTTCCTGTTTGGAGTTTTGAGGGAGAAGGGAAACCTTGCCTCGCGTGCATAACCTCACTAAAACCGACGGAATCAACGAGCAACCCAAAACAGGGCGCCAACACCATTTCGTGGTGCTGTCCGGATGCACTCACCGCGTTCGGCCAACCCTGACCGCACAAATACAGCCGGAAAAGTTCACACTACACGCGGGCCGGACATTGCGGACCATTTCGGTAGCCGATTTTACCTACTTCCGGCCGTACGAACGGTTCCAACCCCCGCTGGCTGGCTGTTTGGCGGATGGCACGTGCTGGTGCCTTGCGGCCACCGAAACACGGCCTGACTTATTCATGGATTATGAGTTTATTAAATAAAAGTTTTGCATCCACGTTTAAAACACACCCTCGCCCACCCGCTCCCTGCTGCCCCGTGGTCTTTGGTGCGATGCGGTGTAACTCTTTTTCGTTAGCATTTTTTGTGCACAGCACTTCTTGAGCGCTCTCTGCAGCCGGGACAATTACGGCCAGCTTGTTTGCGATGAATTATTGCACAATGCACGGCACCCCGAGCTGCTAAATTATGCACGTGTGGATTACGTGGGACC
>KB671987.1:403587-459478 GCA_000349105.1 Anopheles epiroticus | reverse complement strand
GCCGCAACTACTGATTACATGATGATCGGATGAGAGTCTTGCGGGGGGCGGTGGCGGGGAGAGTAGTTGCAGCAACACAAAAAGTGGGCAGTCATTTTAGCAGAATGGATTTCGTGCGCTATTTATCAAGCTTTAGAGATAATTCACTCAATTGAGTAATTTTGCAGTCTAATTTTTGGGTGCACCAGTCGCATAGCATCAAATAAATTGGTACATATTTCAATTGATGGATTAATGTAACTTTTAATTAAGTTTGAATTTTTTTCAAGTAGATTAATATCATCACAAATATTTTGATTATTTTTCCTAATTTTATATTCGTATCGTTATCACTTGACTGTTTCATTATCAATTTTAGGGAAACGATAACCCATCTTTATAAAGAAAATTGACTGACAGTTTCTTAAAGTTGTTTATTATTTCGTGTGGTTGAAGATGAATTCACATTAAAAAAAATATAATACAAGATTTTTTCCAGGTTTAATTGTTTATCGTATATTAAGGATGCATTATTAGATGAAGCCGAGTTCGAAACTCAATCACATATCATAAAGCAATAAACATTCAATAAAATGCTTTAAGAGTATAAAAGCATCCTAAGCAGTATGTTTATACTTTAATAAATTACTTTTAATCTGTAATAAAGCTTTTGTTTATTTGTTCCCGTTAATCATAGCCGTTGCCATCGGTTAGGACTGTGGTTTTATCTTCGTTCGGTGTATAAGAGGTTTTGTTGACTCTAGAATACCCGATCAAATGGTTTTGTAGACTTTCCTTACACCATCAAACCTTGTTATTATTCATTAACAGCAATTATTGCTTTCAGTAACTGTAACAAATAAACCACAAAACGAAAGACCATCAACACAATGCTATTGCTTGCGCTGGGAACACTTAACCTTCAAGGAAACTTGCAATAACCTTCCAAGGCTCAATCAAACACTCTTCAACACTTCCGGCAGTGTAACCGCACGCAGCAGCTCGACCAACCGAACGTTGTAACAATCCCTAAGCTCACCGAGCCTCAACTCAACAACATCTGCTTGAGCAAACAATTCAATGAAATTCGCCCCAACGCCCACATAGTTGCAGGAATGCAGATTTGTTCAAAACACAATCTAAAAGCAGCTACCGGAATCCAGCAGCGGAACTTGTTTCAATTAATCCTCAACATTGCAAACATCAATTTACAGTGCAGTTAAATAAATTTTCTAATGAATCAGGGAAAGTTATTTCGAACTTTTTCGGCAGCGGGAAAAACTTTCACTGCGTCCAGCCAGTGTGCGAACAGCAAGGGATTCCCTCGTTTACTGTACCGAGCATATTTCAACATCAGCCCGTCTGCCTAGCTCGCTCCCCCTCCCTACCCTCTCTCCTTTCATTTCCGTTCCCAATCACTGCTGTTCCATGATCCGATCCGGAGAGTGCAGGCAAATGGTGACGTGTTATCGTTGCGCTGTGCAACGTGCCGAGACCAACTTAATGGCTGTTTGTTGTTTGTAAGGACGAAAGTTTTCGTGATATGCACCGTGCCACGAGCACCGAAACGCTCGGTGATATTTACAAATTTCATACCCGACGCCCGGGACCTGGTAACGCTCGCTGCTCCCAAAGCATGGCTGCACCGTTACATTCTGCTCGCCGGATGCTTAAAAAAGTTGAGAATTTAACCCATTACGACCGATTAACAAGAAAAATCAACAATCTAAAACGCTTCAATATACTCGCTCCTTGACTTTCTACCTTCGTTCCCTTCCGACGGCTAACATTATGTAATGCACATTTTCCCCAGCATCCGGTCATCTCGCCTCGTCGGCTATCGAATTGCCAAGGGACAGAGATTAAGTTTGAATTAGCTACGGGTAGCTGCAACTGTGATTCCAAGTCCGATGCAACCCTCTCCAATGATTGTTCCTTGCTGGGCGTGGTACGAACAAGACGAGTGCTTAATGTGAGCTAAACCGTACCGAACTGGGTTTTCCGAATCAGTACGATCCAAATCAGAAACTAGTCATGTCTAGCGTTCGTCATTGCGAAGTAAGCTGACGAGAAGTCATTTTCGGGATAGCAATGAGACATAGTTTCTGGAAGTTTTGGTACAGATTTGTTTGTGACAAATAAGCTGATAACGAGGACGATTACACATACTTAGTTAAAATACGGAGTTTCTTTATTAAACAATAAGAATAAAAACTTAGTTTAAAGGTAACAAATATTAAAAAAAAAAACTAAAAAAAAATAAACAATGAAAAAAAAACAATCATTTAGTAAGGTTGTGTGTATATATCTTTGCTGTGTGCTTTAAATAACTGTTGCAAAAATAATGAAAGGCTCTGAAAATTTGATGTAGTTGAATTTCAAAGTCAGGTGGCACGGATCGTTATTTACTATCGATTGCTTTTTCTACAAAAGCATTACTTTGCAGTGCCTAAAGTGCCTATCCCAATTCCATCAAAAATAAAATCTGTTATAATTTTTCACATAAAAGTGTTAAAAAAGTCTAACATACTTTTTTGTATAACAAAATCAACCAACACCATGCAACGATAATTTAGTGTGGCTGGCCTAACTTGTTTTTCACAGCTTCCGTTGGCAGTAAATAGATGTTTCCAGTGTAAAACAAGGCTACTCTAATGATTTTCATTGATGCATCCCAACTGTAGGCATTTTAGATCAATAGAATACTTCACCATTGTTTGTTGATGTAGAATTACCTGTTTGCATTCAATCGCTTACTTATTACCAAAATGTCGACATAAACCTGAAATTGATCCTCTTTACCGTAGCAATATTTAATGAGCCTTATATTCGTCCTATTCAAATAGCATCCTTTTGGACATGCATGAACATAGTGATAATCAAATCACACTTTCTAACACACACACACATACACCGAACCATTGTTTTAACCGTCTGCTACCAACAACATGACAGGCAGCATGTTTTCGATGAACTTCTACCAAACGCTACTTCCACACAACAAATGCGCTCCCGTTCCCCGAATCAAACACGGAACGACCCCGGAAAATAGGTTATCACAATTGTTATTTTTTTTTTGTTCGCAAAAGGCTCTCCCATTGCGCTGCAGAACATCCGTAGGTTGAACATCCCTTCCATCATTCAACTTCCCTCCCTATTACCAGCTTTGCACCTCACAAAAACGTTGCGCAGGTCAAAGAATGAACCCGGAGCAGGATGGCAGTAAAATGGCATCGGCGACAAAATTCTTCCATTCACTGCAAACGCTTCCCCCCTTTTGGCAAAAACAATGTCGTGAACACAATATAGCACCGAAGAATCATCGTCAAGGCTGCGACGGGGGTGACAGCGGGCAGCAACAAAAGTCCTTTTGTTCCGACGTTTATCAAACCGACACTATCGTTTTCCTTCGATATTTTCTCAAACAACCCCCAGAGAAGGAGAGACCCGAAAGCGGCCCACAGCGGCGAACGCTGTGCGGGCCGTTAAGATGGGTTTTGGTACGGCCTGGTTTCTATTATTGTGTCCGGCGGTTTGTTCGGGCGGGAGCTAGTGCAGCATCGTACCGGGCTGTACCGCGCTTTAAATGCAACTGTTCACCGAGTGCCGCCGGTGCCACTCGACACCCACTCCAGGGCGAGCGTCTTAAGAAGCGAGGAAACGAAACATGCAGATTTGGTTTAAATGCGCTCTGCAGAACCATTAGTGGTATATTTGATTTATACAGTACGATGATACGGTCGTTAAAGTAGTCTGCCAGTAGGAGTTTTGGTGCAAAGTTGTTAAAAGGTATCATACGAATCGTAATGCAATGCCTTTTTTAAAATAGTTTTTCATTTTCCTTTGAAAAAAGATTAAACAAATTAGCATTGATGTCATGTCATTTAAAAGACTTCTCCATTCTAATAGTATTTCTTTTCTGTTATGAAGATCTTAACATATTCTTTAGGTGATTTCTTTCATATTTAATCTTTTTATTAAGCAGCTTAATACTGTAACAGAAATGCTTTCAAGTTCAGTGTCTGAATGAAAAATACAGCATTACTATCGGATGCAAATTATAAACCACCATAAGCTAACCAGGTGCTGAAACCATGGAATGAAATATACAAGCTAAATTTCACATTACATGTAAACCACTCAGATCCTGCAACTGGTAATACACACTTCCCCTAGCCCAGCACCAAGGGTCTTTAGAAATGTACTAAAATTCTCACAAAACTTGGGACACACTCGGACAACAAGGCAGTCCAGACATGATCCCGCACCTTCCCACAAAACCCGCAACGAAACGAAACGTTCATGCAACAATTATTTCACACATAAGTTTTCCCTCGAACTCACGCGAACGGACAAACCTCGGTGATTTTCTCACGCTCCCTTTTGTAGCGTGCGGCTGGGCGGAACGTGACGAAGGTTCCGGCAACCTGGCAAAACAGCCAGGGAAAGTGCAAATGGTGTGCCAAAGTAAACACAGGAAAAGCAGCCACCAACTGGCGACGCGCAGCCCGTTGAACAACTTTAACGACCTGATGATGGCCGCAAATTTATGCTTTCAGTGTGAAGATGGGGTTTGCCGTCTCAACGCACCAGGGTTTAGCGAAAGGGAGGGCCTTTTTGTTAGCAAAGGATACGACACGGTTTGCAAATGAAAAATTCACAACTTCAACCAAGGCATCGTGGTTGTCCGAAGTACAAAAAGAAACTATCAGAAAAAAAAAATTGTTAAAGCTTTTCACTAAGTGATTAAAACGAGCGGAGTGGTGATGTGTTTTGCGTGAATGGTGTGCCGCTACCTGACCGGGCAGGATATATGAACGGGTAGATGAATGTAAAATAGATGTCTTTGTTGGTGCTCGAGGCCATAGTATATGCTTTGTTTCATTTGTTAGACATCGGATAGCGAATTTTCGTTGCTTAAACACGTGCATAATTTAGTATTTACTACAGCTGCAAACTCTATGTGCGTTCTCATTTAAAATACGAATACAAAGAGTTGCATAAGCAGATGAAATATACGGCTATGCCATCTGCATGGTGGTACATGATTCTTAAAACGACTAAACTCGGTAATTTTATCGTATGAGTCAAACCCTTTTAAAACTTTGAATTCCTAGAAACATATGCTTACTAGAAATCATAAGTTCTTGAAATGAAATAGTTATAGATGTTTCTGTTTATTAATGAATTAATTAATTTATCGATTGAAAGATAGGTAAATCAATACCATATAAGTTTAAAACCTACTATCATCTTTTGTTTTTTTTTAAATATACTCGACATACACCCTGTGCGGAATATCACGCTAAAAAGGAGACATACTTACTTACTTACTTAAAAGGAGACATACTTATACAAAATTAAAGCATTTTTTCTTTAAAAACTACATCAAACTTTGGTTCCAGGTACCAAGTATAAAATTGATTTACATTAGTTAGGCAATTAATCCCCTTGTGTTTCTTTAGTTGTACATTACATTAATAATCAACATTTGTTCAATAAAATTTGTTTTAACATTTTTCACCAATTATTTTAACAACACTACCGATACGAGCCATAAGTTCTTTGTCTACTAAAACCTCCATAATGTATCGTTGAACTATTCAATAATAAAATGCGAGCTGTTTAGCACGTTTGCTGTAACGTAGTAAAATCAAGTGACGATTGTAAAATTACACTAGTGGGAGCTGTCACAAAATTATCAAACAAATGTAAACTTCCATCAGTAAATGCAATAGTACTGTTTTCAAATAATTGAATTCACTATTCCACCACAAATTCTATCTATTGCCGGATTCAAACTCCCTTCCAGTGACCAGTGCGTCGTTTTTTGATCCGCTAATTTGATCCAATGCCCAAGCGGCTCCACAGTATGGGACTAGTTACGCATAAAGAGATAATCGTTTCGTACCGGCGTTGCAAATAGCCACTGGTGGGATCTGTCGACAAACCAATACCAGGAACTGCATTGAAACTGCAGCAACGTTAGCTACTCAAACTAAGCTCAAGCTAAAACTCAAACAGTTAGATAGAGCCTTCCTTTTTCTCTTCCTGCACACCCACCCACCCACAGGCGCGGAGCGCTTCCGGGAGCCGTTCCACCATTCAGAATCCATTACGCGCAACTTAAATAACCACCCCGGTGCCATAAATATTCGCTCATTATAATGAATTTTTCGGCCAATCTCGTTCTTGCCGCGGTGGCCGCGGTTATGTGGCCGAACTGCAGCGGGGCGGCGGCTCTCGTGCGCACGGAGGATTATTAGAATATTCTACCCAAGGGAGTACCATTGCTATGGCGGCTGCCATCCATCCGGTTTTGCTGGTGAGAGAGCGTGAGATTGGCGTGTGTTGGTGTGTGCCCAAATGTGACCGCACATTTCGTGTGGTTCAGCTTTTTTCTTCATATTTTATACCGTTGTGCACATCTGGGTGAGTTGCTTTGGCCTACCTTGGAGGGTGGTAAAAAGATGTATCGCCGTTTCAGTGCTTTCTTTTTCTCAACCAAAGCTTTCTCTTTGCCAGTAATGTTTGCCCGAGCAAACCGAGTGATGAAAAAGGAAATGAAACGTAAAAACTCGAACATTAAAGCGCTGTAAAAGAAGTCTATCATAAAAATGGATTGTTTCTTGATTTGCTTGTTATGAATGCGCTTAATACCTGTCGAATTATTTTTCAATTTTAATTAAAGTTTTCATTTTAATGCTAATGACTAAAACGTAGCGTTATATGTATTATGATTTGTTTCAATGAATAAATGTTAAATTTTAATTTTAGCCTTAATGAATGAATATTGAAAGTAATTTAATTTAAGTTGTATTTTATCGCAATAATCTAAAGGCTTCAAACCATCTTCATATACGTTTATGCTCTTGAAGCTGATTCTAAAATATTTTTAATGGAAACCAAACGGTTTCCTTCACCATATTCAATATGATCAATATGAAACTAATTTAATTTATTATGTATTTTATCACCTTAATACCAAGAACCACAGCTTTAGGTAAAAAGTAAAAAGAATGTTTACCTCTCAGTAATACATTTAAATTAAGAAAATAATTCAGTAAGTAGCAAACAATCAGCTAAAATCCATCTACTTGGGATAAATAAAGTACAAGATTTTTAAAGCAAAACATGATCCAGCAAAATAAATTAAGAATTTAAATTGAATAGCTTTAATCACGTTGAAAACCACACACCCTTGCTCAACCCGTATGTGACCGCATTAAGAGGAAAATTAAACCAAATTTATCTCCGACCAAGATATTATTGGTTTATGAACAGGAGCGTTTGCTTCCCTCCCAGTAAAACCACCGCCTGCTTTTCCATCTAAAATTTCCAGCCTCCGAGCGTTCTGCCCGTGTTTCATATGCACATTTTTAAGCATATTCATAGACTGCTCTCGACCCAGCACATCAGGGCTCCGCATCATTTGACACTCTGCACCCGTACTGTCCCCTGAATAATTGTGTGTGTATGTGTGTTTGTGTGTATAAATAAATGCAAAGGATTCTTTTAAATACATGGCGCAACGATACATAAGCAAATGTACCGCCAGAACAGCACAGATACGCAAGCACAAACATACGAATGCACAAAGAAAGCTGCAAATAATTTCAGATATAATATTCCACGCCGACCCTCTCTCTCTCTCCTCTCTCCTTCCCCCCGCAAAACCCAAACCAAAGCACAAAGGACAGCACCAACTGTTGGAACCGCCAGTGCGCCAGGGACCCGTGAGAGTCACCCCAATTGGCACAACCAACCGTTGCCATTTTGCCGTTGGGGGGAACCCCCCTTGCGGCTTCACTATCTCTCTTCCGGTGCGAGAAGCGCACCAGGCGGAGGTTGGCAAAATGCATTCAGCAATTATAAATTATTAATGAAATATGTACGTTTTCAACACCCAACCGCTACCGCCAGCTGGCTGTGCGGGGCTTTGTTTTGTTTTGCGTGCGCGCGCGCGCGCGTGTACCAAAATGCTGGTGCGATTTGTTGTTGCATGGGGAAAGCGTTTTTCATTTAGTTGATTTGCTATCGGGGAAGGGGAGTTTTCACACATGCCGAAATGGCAGTGTGGATCACAAGCACACGACTTCCAGCGACCATCGATGTGCTATCCGTTCAAGAAGACTTGGATTCGACAGCACGGCACATGCCGGACGTTGAGAAGCTTCAGAAGTCACACGCTGTGAGGATTCAATTATTCACCAGCAAGATTGAACGGCAAAGCTCGTATTACATGCCAAACCCGCACCCGCCAGCGCTACCATCTGGATATCGTTTGCCGAGTAATTTTGCCACAAATCATTTGATCATCTTATCTGCTGCCATGCGATAACAGTAACAGCAAAAACCCTGCCGGACAGAAACCAATGCAAACTCCGTCTGTTCTAGTGGCAGAATGTAAGCTCTACCCTTAACACCAGACATGATCATTGCGCTGCACTTATTGCAATCAAACCCAAACCGTACGACGGAACGTTCCGGCGGGAAACACGGAGATTGGCAGCATAGTCTCGTATGCATCGTTTCACTGCTCCACAACACAGTATTCTTCGTTTCGGTACTCTCTGTGTTTTTTTTTTCCCCTTTTCGAGTTGAGAAAAACTGTGAATTTGGAAAGCGCTGGGGTTTCCTTCTGCTGCCACTTGAGCACTAACTAACCGGATCACTTCTCAACCGAATGCGGTATGACTTGCTGCTGCTGCTGCTACTGCTGCTGTGCGTGCCTGATGCCACTTTGTTTGTGTTTGCAAATTTCGGCGGCACGCCTCTGGTATTATATTTATCATCTTCACTTCCAATCTCCCAAATGCTGCACTCCGAAAAGAATGGGTAGCGATTATTCCCGGCCTTGCTAAGCTCGTTCTCGTCCGGCACCGTTCTAGTGACTCCAGGGCCCCCCTGCTAGAAGGCATTAGGTTTCCCCTTTTCTCTGTGACTGCGAACGACTGCCGGCCGACCAGACGGCAGCTCATGCCTGGCACATGGCTCGATTTGTATATTTTACCATATAGATGGTATCAGCTGACACTCCCCGGGCTCCAACACGGCTTCCCCCCACCACAACCCCACCATCCAGAGATAGAGAGAAACAAGAAGAATACACTACGATATCCCAAGCAAACGGCATCGGTGACACGGTGAGCAGTGAGACACTGAGCATTGCTTGCACCAGCCGTAAGACTTGAAGTGTTTCCGGCCACTTCGGCCCGGTCTGCCTGCGGGGCCTTTGGTTGTCTAGCCATGTCTGTACCGTGTGCCACCGAGCATCACTGAGCTGTTGATGACGTACGGAGGGAAATCCATCCGTTTTTCCCCCAAACTCCCACCCCCGTAAGGTCGGGCATGGGTTTGAAAGGATGGGTTGACCCCGGTTGAAGCTTGAATGCTAAGCAGCTCGTCAGCAGTGCTCTTCCCGGAGCGTAAGGTACGTGATGATTACTGGGTTAAGGCTTCAATCCGCCCAAGATGTAGGACACTCCGGGAAAACGGTTTACAGGTTTCAGCAACGAAGATGATCAGCTCCGTACACGGGGTCGATATGAGAAGTGCGGTTGCCAGAAATCAAGACCAGGCACATGTGTTCAGTGCCACGGTACGGTAACGGAAGCTCGAGAGCATCCCTCTGCTTCAACCCAATGTGCCCTTTTAGTGTTGCCCCGCTCGCTGGCAAGGGTTTCACGGGTTTGCGGGGTTGATTTTCAGTAAATCACCCGTCCATCTTCCAAACACCCGCCGGATAACGTGTCCGTTATAAATAGGTGATATCTGCTCGGAAGGAAGAAAAGAGACAGATGAAGGGGGAGAGGGAGATAGTTTGCTTCACACGTCTACCACGTACGGAGGGGTTGATTCACGCGCTGCATGCTAAACTGTCCTTCCCTTTTTCCCTTTTCACTCTCCCCCTCCCTCCCCCCGGTTTCTGGTGAGAAGGGAAAGGGAAATTGCTCGAGACATACGGAAGCGCAATAACTTCATCATACTCAACCTGTCGCTTTTGCCTCCCGGGGGGCTTCAGCTTGGACATGAACTCCGAAAAGGAGCGCACGTTTGAGGAGTGCAAATTTCAAGGTAAGGATAACAAGCTACCTTTCCTATCGCACACGAAGCATTGCATGTACCTTTCCAGAATGCAACGAGTGCCAGGTGACCCGACCTTCATGCAGCCACGTTGCTGAGCTGGAGCCAGAAACGCACATATCTTTCACGTGTGTGTTTTTTCTTCCTCTTTCCGTTGTTCAACACATCTCAAACTGCCCCAGGCACGAATAAATAGGATGCAGTTCACATCGCATCTCGGCTGCCTTCTCGAGAAAGTGGTACCGCGGCAGCCAGGCGCACAAGGTAGCAGCAGCAGCAGCAACAGGATACAGGAACAGGCCTTCGCATGCCTGAGCGTGAGATGTAGTACTATTGAAGCATCACTCTGCCATTCGCAACGAGCTGGCGGTGAAGGTACATTATGCACCCTCGGAATGGAGTTTGTATTGTTCCGGTGCATATTTTTGTTATTTTAGGCACACTCACACATCCGACCCCGTGCCGGGATGCAGAACAGGACAGCGGATGCATCTTGCAGCACAATAGAGCGCGCAACAATACCTTCCCGAAGCTGAAGGGACTGTCATTTGAAAATAATTCCCCACCAGTTGAGAAATAATCGTGCATGCCGCAGACACACACACACTCACACACAATATGAAGCTGGTTCTGTGTTCAAAGATCACCGTCATCGTCATGCTTCGGTTCGTCCTTCCCGCACGATCTCAGCAAAAAGTTAAAACTACGAATGGAAGAAATTTGAAAGCAGCTTCCCTGCGGCGAAATGGTGCTTTATCTTCGGGTCCGGGAGAGCCTATGCTAGCCTTGCCATTTCCTCTAAATAAAATGTACTGTCGCAATCTTTTAGCTAAATCCCTACACTTTACCATTTGTGCAAACGACCAACCCACACCTACACCCCTCCTGCCTCATCGAAAGGGCAAACGAAACAAACGCCTGGCTGTGCCGAAATGACAGAGAACAGATATAGAATTAACTTCCACCGAAAATATATCCACCGCTTCCGCTGGCGGCAGCGCAACAATGGGAAAATGCACCCGTTTCCCAAACCGAGAAACTGCACCCAGGCACCGAAACCAACACCAACACAAATGCTTCCTGTTGCCCGAAGGGAAAGAATTGTGGCCCAGTGCCGGAGAAAACTAAATTTCAGCCACATTCAAATCCAGATCCCATTTCTCGGCGCAATTTGTTCCTTTTCCTTAGGCACGGTTGTGCTCAGGCAGGCTTGCGAGAGTGACAGAGAGGAAGAGAAAGAGAGAGAGAGAGAGAGAGAGAGAGAGAGAGAGTGAAAGAGGCAGAGAAAGAGTACGAGCTAGAGAGATAGAGCAAAACGGCATCACCCAACTTTCAGCAGGGGATTAAAAAGAATTACCAACCATAATTTGTATCACAAGACGCATTATTGTGGATTCTGAAGATGCATTGGAACGTGCTCAATAGGTGCTGGCAATGTTTTATTTTTTGTTGGAGTTTGCGCACTATTAAATCACACCCCACGGAGTTAGTTTACCCTTGTTTCGGATGCATCTGCTTTTGTGTAGGAGCCAATCTCTGACAATAAGTCGTGATGCAAACTATTACCCCTTTAGGTCTTTCCCCCCTTAGGCCCGTTGTAGTTCTAGCTACCAAGCTTTGAAATATACCACATCCGCTTCCGGCGCTATCTAAGCTGCATGCTGTCAGCGGTGCTGCTTGCTGAAAAGTGTTTCATGTGAATGTCTAATCTGTTTGTGGGTTCCTCTGTTTGCTCTCAACAGGAAAGCCTAAGGCTTCTGGAAGTCAATACCACAAGATATCTACTCCGTATAAGCTTTAATAAGGTTTAATAGCTTTGAAACTTCTAGAAATTTGCGTTTCGCAAAATCCTTTAGGACAGCAATACGCCGTTACTACCGAATTAATAAAAATTCTTTTGGAGTTTGAATCAGAATTTCTAATTGATAAAGTTTTAGGAAAACGGAGCAAAAGCTTACATCCAAATGATATGTTGTAAACATTTCGTAATAGTAGTTTGGTCAGTTCATTACTCGAATCACTAGAGAAATAAATTTTATAAGTTTAATACAGCTTCAATTGAATAAAGCTCACTCGTATTGCAGTTTAATTGCCTATGGTAGAACAACAACATTTGGGTGGGTGCCTTTGATCAATATGTATAACTTCCTTTGTTTCCTGTTGGCGTAACTGCAAGAAAAAGGATTCATTTAATTATGCATTTCCATCGAATCTTGTACTATAAGCCAATCAGTGATAGAGCAATCTTTATGCTAATCTATCGTGTACTTCAAAACCAATTACGTTCAGTAAATAAACACCATCGATTGATGGAGAAACTCTCCTGGAGTTTGACTATTTTTTATTCTCTCACAGGGCAACTAAATGTGACTTATTTGCGTACATATAGCTACATTGGCCGCACTGTATTTCGGGAAAACCTGTTTGAATAAGATAATGAGCTGTGCATTGAAAGGTACAAATACATCACACTTAATATTTCTTTTAATTTCTGAAGTAACGATCATGCCTTTTTGATTAAAGGTTAATAAATGTGTGCATAAAAAATGCATCATCTAAAAAAATCAGCAACCCAAGAATAACTAAACACTATACTTTAAAACCTGATTGCATCTATATTATTCGACTGGATTCTTATGTAAGCTCTGTAACTTCGAAATAATCAATTCACTCAAATTATATTATCTAATTATATTATCTCTGCAGGAAACCTCTTCCAAAACGAAAAGAATTAAACAGAATGCGAATGCGATAGACTTAATCATTGGGTTTTTAAATGATTATTTTTAAGCAATACGAGCAAACACATAAATAAAATAAATAAATGAATGAATAAATGGAAAAAAAAATTAAATATTTGATAATGAAGGCGCATGGTATTTATGAACGTTGACAATGGAGGCGCCTGGTGCAAAACGGGTTAATCAATGGAGGCGCAGGATCCTAAGTTAAATAATTCAAACAACAGTGCAAGAGATCCAGGTTTTCTGCTAAAGCTCTACGCTGCTGGCAAAGCAACAAAAATTTCAAACAAAAATAACATAAATTTCAGCAAAAAAATATTTTATCGCGTTTCATAAATTTCTTACGCATGTTCATGCATTCGTAAACTGTGCGGTACCCTGCTTGGACAGATTATAATTTATCCTCATATCACCCGCTGTCATCCATTATCCTTGTTGGCACAGCGTTGGTTACAGATCGGATCATTGTCACAAATCAACAGCAAAACTACGGTCAAACGATGGTTTATAATTACGCACCGAGCGAAATTGATATTCTCCGGCCCGTTCGATGATTATCTGATTGAACGGCAAACATTGCATAATCAACGCTCAACAGCTACGGCCAATCTCTCCCGCTTTCGGTGATCTTTCCAGTATTCCACTGCGTAATTGTTGATTTGAATAAACTTAATAAATTCCTATAGCTTTCCCCGCACGCTCTGACCTATCATCATCATTAGTATCACCGCACCACCTAGCCAGGGAAAATTAAACACTCTCTAGCACCATCACCCTTGCTTTGTACTCTTCTGCCCCTCGTGAACCACAAAACTGTTCTTTGAAACAAAACATTCACTGAAACTGTGAACACAGCTCATAGAAAAAACGCTCCAAATGCAAGTACCTAAATCTGTCCGAGCACAGTTAGGGAAAGCATTAGCCGCACCAGCAGTATCGTTCAATAGCTCTGCACACATTTTCCTTTCCGCTTCATGTTTCCCACGCCGCAAAAGATGCGGTTATCACCGATTGGCACTAATGAATATAGAATCGCTCGATTTGGGCTGCTATATTCGGGAAGCGGTGAGGAAAATAAATTATTTTCCCCAATTCCCCACCAAACTACGCCCACCTCAGGGCCTCTCTTTTTCCTTTTGTGCTGTTTGTTGCACATTGATTCAGTTTAAATAGTTTAACTTTTTTTTTCCTGTGACTCTTCACGGGTATGTTTTTGTGTGTGAATTTAAAACAGTTATAGCCTTCGATTTCCGGAATATAATTCAGATCACAAGCGTTGCAAGGTTTGAAACGCTTTGTGTCGTACCCGGATGCAAGAAGCAGAGGATTTTAATTGCACTTTACTGTTTGAATTTTCTTTGTGTTGCAGTGTTGCCTCGAGGCAAGTCTCTGTGCTGCTGTCACCTCGTACACTCTGCAGTGAGCTGTCTCTAAGGCTTGATTCCCTCTTCCAACAGTAAAAGCTGTTTCCCACCGCAATCAAAAATCAAAAATAAGGCAATGATTATACCACTAATGAGAATTCGTTTTGTCTCGATCCATGCTAGAGCAATCGCTAGTGGTAGAGAAATTGAATGTTGTGCTACGCATGGTGTGGAACGGGATTGTTTTGCATCATGAGGAAGTCTTTAATTGAACTTCCTTGTGAACATTTTGATTGTTATTTTCCTTAATGAAAGTACATGTGATAGCAGTATTTACAACCACTATACATAAGATTCCTGCTGGCAAGTAATTAATTTACACAAAATTTTCCTATATTTATTTTTTCAGTATAAATTTCTGCCAACACTGCATGGAGACAAAGAGATCAATAATACGGTGATAGGGCGAACTAACAAAACGTTTTAAATTGAACTGCATACAGAGCAGCAGAAAGAACCAGCAGTCATACTTGCTGCAGGGGAAATACGATCAAACCCCCCCCCCCCCCCCCACGACAAGTGCACTACTTTCCGTGCCGAGCTCCCGGGAAACGAGCAGATGAAAGTAAAATAAATGCTGCACTGCATAATAAATTCACTGTCGTCCTGGTGGCTAGCACTGCCAGCTGGAGGCTACGGGCATGCTTGCTTCCTCACAATAAAAGATAGCCAAATTCCACAAACACGTTCGCCGCTGCGGACAAAGAGTGTGAGAAGCGAGTAAAATTATGCTTCGTAAAACTACAGCCCAACCCACCTGTGCGCCGGACCGTCAGGGTTTCCCCACACCGCACCGAAACATTAACCATGCGTCCGGTGACGGCTTTGGTGTTATATTTGTGTGCCTTACTGGCCAGTGCCGGAACGGGCCGGTCCGTGCCGTACCAATGCATTTCATGTTCCGCACATAAAGCAAGTGCAAAGCATAACAATTAGTGCCCACCCGGGAAAGCGACCGTTGGCCGCCGGTGGGAATTGACGGTGGATCAGGGCTGGAAGAAGACACCACGTTCCACGTCCCTGGCTGGCTGGTACTGGTGACACAGTCTGCCGAACGGCGGACAGTGTGCTCGTTCTGCTGAAAACCAGTGTGTCCCAGTGACTTTGACACTCCCTGATGTGTGTTTAGAGAAAACCGCGGGATATTTCGGACGGATGCTTGCCGGCAAAGGGGGGATGGGTCGAGCTTCTAAAGCAGCAATGCCTTATGTGCATTAACGTGACCATGGTTCGTGCAGGAAGGAACGGACGGAGCAGGTTAAACTGCAGATAGCATGTCTTAGCATGGCGACAGTGTTAAATACTGACGGGTGCTTTATTGTGCTGTTGTATCCAATCTCAAGCCCTGGAAGCCAACCAGCCAGTACAGATCGCTGTACAAACGACTACACCTCTTTGGTGGATTCAACACTCACACATACAAACAGTTGGTGAAAAGGTTTGAGTTTTTTGTTTCTATTTATTTATTTTTTTTTTAGCAATTGAATTGAAAGCAGTTTCACTCTGTTGTACCTTACTCACCGGTTCATCTGTTTCGCAAGCGCTCTGCCCAACAGACGATGTTGGACGACTGGATGACATTGTATTCAGGTGTGAAGAAAATTTCACTTTGTATGACCACCATGGCGCTCTGCGAACGCTTTGTTCGACGGCAATAATAACATGTCACAGTTGAACCTACATGCATAATCGCAAAAAGCTGTCAGTTTTACGGGCAAAAGTCACCAACAGGCGTGTTTCATGACATTCTGTTCATACTGTTCAACTTTCAAGGAACGAACAGGTGGTTTAAGTGCACAATATGACGGTGAAGTAGCTTTTGTGTAGCAGAAGGTAGAAGAAAGATGATCAATCTTTAAAGTAAAATTTCCAGGAACTTACACAGATTTTTATTTCAGTAATAGCGGCCGGTATCAGTGGTAGTATTGACTCAGATGCAAGTACATTTACTAAATTAAAATTTGTATTGTTTCATCTTTTTCTTAAATTATTTTATTCTTAATTTTTTTTTAGACTAACTAAAGAGAAATTTACTACTATTACGAAAACCCGATCGTATTACTAGCTTCTCAAAACATTACTTCACATGTTTTCTGTAAAAAAATGCAAACAGGCTAAAGAGGTCTTATTTTAACCCGTAAAGAGACGTTTATGCAGACCGATACTTCTACGCTAAAACAGACCACAGAAACATTGTAAATTAGTTTTGAAATTTGTTATGTCTTCTGGGAGTTAAATCCATTAAACAATTAAAAATGTTTTTTAATCTGTAATTAATATATTCTATTGAATTTATATTCAAAACAACACTTCAAAATGGTTAAAAAGAAAACATTGCAAAATCAAATGTTCTGCCTATATGTTTATTGTTTTGCTTTATAATTGCTAAATGACCAGTTCATTTCTTCGAGATAATGAAAATTGATTGCTGATTATATCCAAAACCACCCGCTAAGAAACTTCAATCGGTGTAATTCTAAGCTTCGATTAGCTACATGTAGACCTCTGCTTTCAATTCATGTTAGCCTTTATTGTTAGCCATTTCACCCCACAAATGCTGCTATTCACGAGCCCGTTAGCGCAATTATCAACAATTCGCACCTTGGCCATCCCATTGATCTGCACACTTTGACAACTCAGCCGAACAAACCAAACACCCCGGTTAAAATCGCCTCACCCGGAACAGGGTTAGCCTTTACGGCAACAAATACCATTAATAAACCAACAAACGCCTCAAACAATGGGAGAAAGCATCGCTTTGGCCAGCAGGATTTCCTACGGTACACAAACTCGCACACACACACCCGGCGGTCAGCGTGTCTATCGGACGACATCGGTGCTGTTGGGAAAATCGAATGGCACCCTCCCAATCTATGGGAGGATTACGCTACTAACGATAGGCAAAGATGGACTCAGCCACAGCTAGTTTGCGCCACGGTCATCCCTTTAAACTGATCCGGCATCATAAACATTGGCTTGTGAGTAGTGAGTTTAGTATCAAGCATGCACATAATAGATTAACATTTGGCTTGTTCAATTAGCCAACCGTTCTCCCACTCTGGCCACCGCTCACAGGCATTTGTATGTCTTTTTCGCTTTGCTTCACGCCATGCCATGCGCACTGGTACACACACTTTATCATATCCTGGCTGCACGTTCGTGGATCGAAAAACACTTGTTTTATGTTCCAGGCTATGACCGAACGCACTCGCACACGTCCGCCAGAGAATTCTCGAATGGTACGACGCTCCCGGGCCAAACCTACCGTCGTGTACGCTCCCTCATTGTACCCCACGGTATTCACCTGTTCCACATACACACGAGCCAGACGACGTACCACCAGCATCCACGAGGAATGGGACAGAGATTTGCTGGCTCCAGCAGGGGATCTGATACACCGTTCCAGACCCACTCCCGGGAGCAATATTGGCCCGCGCTATAAAATGATAATTTCTATATTCATGATAAGACTCATCCGGTGTTGCGGTACGCTTTTTAGAGAGATGCATATCATAGCACCATCTGCCATTCCGGGAGTTTTCCCCCGCTACTGCCACGACCCGCTCCACCACACGTCCTGCTATTCAGTAGCTAACTCCCCAGCACCGTACCATATTCCCAGATACTACGCGCTCTGGAAGGATCGCGACCACATTATCCGTACACCGTACACCGACCCGTGGCATTAGAGCGCGACCAAAGCAGCCGAATCAACGCGCCACCGCGTTCGCACAGCATAGTTTGATAGCGCGCTTTGCTCGGAACCGTACCAACCAACCCCAAGTTCATGCATTCATTAGGCAGTGGGGTGAAATATTTATCTTTAAAAATCAATAAATTTTCATTATCATGCTTTTCATCACAATCACACCCCGTGGCCGGGCCCGCGCCACCGGTTTGGGAAGAATGAGTGGTACGAAATTACCCCGTATGATCGAGTTCCTACTACTGCTAGCATCCAGCAGGGGTGCCTTTTTTCGACGAAAATTGAAGCCCGTTTCCCGGCGGCTAAGCGCGGTCCGGGACCCACTCGTCAATCATGCAGGCGCAATCGTTCGCTGCTGGCTAGATGTGGCCGTCCAGCGTCAAAGTGATTGAAGACGATATTGCGACCGGCTCGCCGGGACCGGGAGATCGTTTTTAATGATTGGCTATTGGGAAATGCGTCAATCTAATGCTGCGCCCGAACGAATGTGCCGTGTTTTAACGAATTTGCTGCGATGCATTAGAATTGTGCGACGCAATCCTCTGCATTTGATATGATTTGGTATGAAATGCATGGAGCAGCGCACATAAAGCCTTATGTGTGAATCTAATAATAGAGAAAGTCTAGCTCAGTAGTAGCAACGGTTTGCATTTCGATAGAAGCTCACCAGATATAAAAGCATACCTTTTAATACGTATTTAACACTTTGTTAAAATTCTAAAACTTACTATAAGTATTGAACTATCTCAATAATAATTTTAAGACGGTTTCAACACAACATTGTTATTACTATACTTTCACATAGATTTTCAATAATATCAAAAGAAGGGATGCAAATATAAAACCAATCGTAGGGATTTAATGGAACTGTAAAAAGATTAAAATTGAGATTGTTTCATAGTAGGAAGAAATTTTACTATCCTCAAAAAAATTTGCATATTAATGAGTACACTTTAAAATTGTGAACGAGAAAAATAATTAAAATAAAAGATAAATTTGGTATATTCACTTCACTTACTTTGCGGTTTATTTTTCGCAAATGCCGAGTCACTGATCACAACTGTAAATAGTTATATTTTTAAAAGCTTATCCGAACAATCATCCGTATCCGTTCATCCTAAACGTTTTTATTTAAACATGCTATACTGCTTTTGCATGAGAAGGTTTATTGTTCTGTTGACTTCAAAACGATCCTTCTATAAAACTTATTTTGAATTTGTAATGTGAACAAAGACAAAGACGAAGCACGAAGAAGATTTTGGTTTAGAAACGTCTTATCAAGATTCAGCTTTATGCATAAACAATTCCTTATCAGGTCGAATAAAACAGATTTCTTAGTAAGAATAGCAATCGAGCCAATTGACAACATGTTAAGAAAGCAACGAACATCCCAACATGAAATGTAAAGTACTTCTATTCGCTTCACCTAACGTATGCAGATCCGTTGCTACACGGATACGCCCGGCATCTTAACGGAACCATTTATTAATCACCTGCTCATGCGATGAAATGGCTTTATCGGCTTGGCATTTGACATCGAGATTTATTGTGTAATCCAGCAGGGGACGGAGACGGCGGGTCGTCTCATGGGCCATCTGTCGCAGGCCAATCATCGGTGATTTGAATATTACATAGCCGGCCCGGTCCCCGGTTGTGTTTATGCTAATAGCATCGGGCCATGCAGTAGTAATCGCGCTCCAGCGGTGCACATACACTGTTGCACATTGTGCAAACCTGCAGCGAACGATGACCATCTTGAGCTAGCTGACCAGAGCCTCCCTCTTTCCCTGTCTTACGTTTCGCTTTTCCACCCGCTGCCCACGGTCGTTGTGATTTGTCTGCAATCGCTATCATCAATTATTGATGCACCGGAGAAGAATAACACGTGCCGACTGCGAACAAGACACCGATCATTATGCCAGCCTGCCGCTTCTTCTCCGGTGCGCTCAAACCCCCAACGATCGATGGATCTCGCTCGGGAGACAACTGTTCCGATGCTGCCACAATTGACAACTGCTGCCGAATAAACTGCAGTGCGCAGTGCATCTGCAGAAATCAACTTCCGGGCCGTCAGCGGCAGATGTAGCTGCACCGTAAGCCAATCTCATCCGAACCGAGACGCACATAAATCTTCTGCATCGAAAGCCCCACCGGAATGTTGGGAGGGCGGCGACAGGGATATGGGGGCAGATATAGAGAGAAGGAAGAATTTCATAATCGTAGCGCCATCATGTGTCACCGGAACGCTTACGAATGCGCTTGGCTGACTGAAGACGGTACAGAGCCACATTTTGCTTGTCCCCCACCGGATGTATCCCGGGGCCGGTTTTACAAGCCTCTCACGAATCACAGCACCCTATCGATGCGGGAAATGCACATTGTGCGAGTGCATTGCAGCGTATTTATCGTCAAACCCTCAGCTGTCAGTTCGATACACAGGCACAATCGCTTTCTTTTTGCATCTATCCACTTGGTGCTGTTGTTGGAAGGAAGATAAGCTGTATCTTTGGTCGCAAGCAAAGGGTAATAAATGTACAACCCGTTTGCTAGTACATCGAGCTTCACAAATGTTTTTGCGTGAAATATATTATTTAAGAAAAACCAAATTGCTCTTTTTTTCTTTAAAAACCTTTTCCATCCGTCTCGAACCAGCTCGCCAGACGAATTGCACTTTCTAATTGAGACACAAATCATTTCCCTTAAAACTGACCCGTCGTCCCTGAAACCAAGAATTATTTAGCCTTACAATTCATCGCCCTTGCAGGCAGGGTGGTAGCAAATAAATTTTCAACCTCCCAACGGATGGACGGTAAATTTACTTTTCCCACTTTAATGTCCCTTCAAACCGACGCACTTCTCGCGCACCTTGCGGCAACCGTGAGCGTACGCAAAGTTTCGATAAATTATTCCACATTAAAAAGTAACCGAAGGAGCTTATAAAATGTAAGCGAAAAAAGGCGAAGGCAACAAAACAAAAACGGGAACATTAGAAGCGCTATGTAACATTATTGCGGAAATTCACAGCAAATAGAGGGACAAAAAGCGTGTGAACAAAATGCGTTGCGCAGAACGGGAAACCCCACGAGCCTTTTGTTTTGCTCCGTTTTATATTTCAGCGCGCGGGGATAGTGGAAGCGAGTGTAAAAGGCTGCTTTTTTATTCACTGCAACGGTTACCATCGGCGTACCCAGCCAGCGCTGGGGCTGCGAGAGGATAAAATATTTGATCAATTAGTCCCTGCCATGGAATCCCAATCATTTTCGTGCCGATGGACCCTAACGGTGCTGAAATAAAAAATCATCTTTAACATAACGAGAAGAAAAACAAGAGAGGGCGACAGAGGGTGACAGATAGAGAAAGAAAGAGAGAGAAAGAGAGAGAGAGAGAGAGAGAGAGAGAGTAAGTGAACCGGTAATAAAAAAGATGCATGCAAAATTATGCAGTTAATGTTGACCGGAATGTTTCGCACGGATATTGACTGATTTGAGCAATGGAATTGTGTTTTTTTGCTTTGGACAAATAGTGTTTAAAATTTTTACATAGTTTCATCGATTAAATTCATCGAGGTCATGTACAATCCAATGATTTTTACAGTATTCATATGAATTATGCTTATTTAATCAACATCCTGCTGGCAATAATTAAAAACCGAGCCGAGTGAATAGCGTTTCCAGTTACAAATTTTCGTTCATCAATATTTGAGCCTACGGGTTTTTTATTTTACCGTTGAATAAACAACATTTCCATACCAATTAAATCCTTAACCTTGTGTCAAATAAATACTTTTGTTTTCTGAACAAACCAACATGCATGTTATTTCATGCGAAACAAAACTAATGAGCATACTGGTTGCCCAACGCAAAATCAATTTTTCCGTATACTGCCCATTTCCATCCTAAAATAACCTAACTGTTTAACTTCTACGCATTCGCAGGAGCAAACATTCAATCAAACCGATTGTGCCAGTACCCATTGGCTTACTGTTGACGCAAAGCAACAGCAGTCGAGTGTATCAACGGCATTATTTATCGCCTTTATCATTTCGTGCCTTCGATGCGCAATGAGTAAATGGCAAAAAAGCCACATAAAAGCCTCCCGAGGCAGTGCCAAACTGCAACTAGCATCAGCTAAATCAATTACACTTTGAGCACACAGCCCTCTCGCGCAAACAATTTAACTCCCCGCCATCCAGCCTGTAGGTACTCATTTGATTTAGCATGTTTACTCACTGGCTTCGGCAAGTTTTTAATCCATTTTCTATGCTCCATGCAATTGCCCGAAAAAAAACCCTCCCCGTTCAATTTGATCCGCGTAAGCGGGAAGTGGACCAATTCGGGGCAGCGTGTGTGAGTCGATAGTTTATTTGCCTTTGTTCAAATAATCTATTGCAGTGCAGCTTTTCAGCGTTGGTATAGGGGGTATGTGGAGGGTAGTGAGTAGAGGCTAATAATTCTTTCCGTATCGCGGAACGTGCCTTTTTTGCCCCCCCCCGTTTTATGGGAAGCCTCGCGAGCCCACCGGCCACAATGAAATGCCAAAAACAAATATCATCGGTGATGAACAATTTATTGCATCAAGTGTGGCGGCACCGCGGAAGCGTTCGGGAGCACAGCTACAGTTGCAATCTGCCTGGTGGCGATGGATGAATGTTTACCGCCAAACGGACGCGTCAATAAAGTACGAGTGTCGGGACTCTACTAGGAGGCGCAGAATGCAGCTAGGCTAGGCGACTGAGAGAGACAGCTGCCCGTGAGCTTTCGCCGATGTGTGGGGGTCGGCTTTTCCCCAGCTCAGAGCGTTCGTTCCGCACATGCGCCTCGAATGAAGGGCCCCATTCCGAAGGTTCGCTTCATCCGGCTCGGTTCGCCCGTTTCCCGTCAGGTGGCGCTGCCGACAAACTGCTAGGGGAATTCATTCACCGTGTGGCCGTTCCTTCCCAACCGCCGCCGTACAGTCGGAGTACTCCTGCAGGCTGCCGCAGCACGACCAGTGGCGCTGGCCGGGATGACCCTCGTGGCCGTGACCACAGCCCCGGTAGCCGCCGGGCATGATGCTTCCGCACGCACAGCTGCTCCCCTTCGAACCACTGCTCGAGCAGAACGTACAGCAGTGGTACACGCCGTAGTGAGGTCGCAGCTTGTGGATTCGTAACGCAACCGGACATTCCTGCAAAGAGGGTGAAGCAATCAATTTCAAAAGCAGATCTTCCAAGGCGAGCAGTTCGGCATCATCCGCACCTCCAGCAGCTTCCCGTCCACGAAAAGCATCAGATGCATTACGCCGGGACGGGGCGGTACGAACGTGAGCCCGTACGAACCGTCCCGATTGTCCGTGATGGACAGCGGTATGGAATGATCGTCATCGTCCCGAAAGCGCAGATCCGTCTGCACGGTAATGCCACCGTGTCCGAGACGGCGCCCTTCGTTGTCCCGCACGACCAACGTCAGCTGGACGCGCTTGTGGGCCTTTAGTGTGGCCAGCTCGCCCGCCGAATGTTCAATGCCACTCTGCCGTGGATCCGCTTTCTGCGTGGTGACGATGCCGAAGAGCGGCACGCCGGACTGCACCTGCACAGACGGTGCTTCCTCGTCCGCCAGAAACTGTACCGTGTCGGTGACGGTACTGTCGAGCGTGCGGGTCGCTTTGAGGCACTGCTCGAACCGCTTCAGGAGTATGCTGACAAAGAGTAGATTCTCCACGTCGCTGCCCTCGGCCATCAGCTCCTCCGCAAACTCGATGGCGGACCGAGCGTTCTGGGAACGATGTTCTGGCGGTGGAAAAGGGGACAAACAGAAACATAAAACCATAATTTAAACTTTCATTTTTCAAATGTGATTAATTATGTTGGGCTTTAAGCATGTTTTTCCTCCAAAAAAAGCTGTTATGTATCTTTATAATGAGTTATTCTTACAAATTAGTTATGTAAAGGTTATCAAATCACCTCTCATGCTACCCTTTTAATTAGTTCAAAACTCTCAATTCTTGTACTCCCAGCTGGCTTTTTAAAAAAATAGCAAGTCCATACAAAAAGCATATCGTACTGACACGATTAAATAACACAAAACGTTTTTTTATTCTGCTTCACTTATCCACAGCCATGCATTTTGATGGCGTTGAAGTTTGGTGCAAAAATTAATTTAAACTTTCTTAATTATTTTGCTCATCTGAATGATCTGAATGCGACCTGTTGATGAGCGTAAGAGTTATTGGAATGATACGAACTCATTTGCACGGAAAGAGAAATTCAGCAACAATAAAAAATCCATTAAATGTTAATAAATTAACGCTAGTTGCCATTACCATAATCGCATTTACTGACTGACATAAAAACCCTTAATGGTTTGTACAATTTTAAGTAAACAACACGGCTGATGGGGCGCAAAAAAGTGGTTGAACATCATTACATGTCAGCCCGCCCGAGAGGAACTCCGATGCACGAAGTTTTCTTACATACTGTAAGCTGAGGGGATGAAAAAAAAACCCAATCCGTTCAAAAACGGTTTCACCTTTTAAATGGGAAGTTTAATTACAATTTCATTTTGCGTCACACTACAACTCCCCTCGCTCGTTGCTTTTTCGGCATCAGGAGTTCAACCAGTCGGTTCGTTTTCCCGGTACGACGACGACGATGGGGAGTTAGCTAATCTTCAAATTTGCAAATTGCCTCGGCAAACCCCCACTCAACCGGCCACCAAGCCCACCCACATCCCGCCCATCACTTACCAAGATCCAGCTTCTGGGCCATGATCATCTCCATCTTTGCCTGGCAGATGTTACCGATCTGTTCGCCCAGCGCACGCCGGTGCTCCTCCAGTGCCGCCACATACTCGTCCACGAACGCATCCACCTCCTGCTGGACCGCCTCGCAGCGGCTGTTGATCCGCACGGTCAAGTCGTTCAACCTGCCCACCGACTGCAGCGCGTAGTCCTCGAGGGGACGCGTCTGCTCGATGGCACCCCGCACGAACCGCCCGTACACCTTGCCCGCCCGGGCCACCGTCGTGCAGCGGTGATCCCGGTGCAGCAGCGTGCTGCACTCACCGCAGATCACCTGGTGGCAAGTGGTGCAGAATAGTTTTAATTGATGTTCCGGATGCATCGGACATTTAATCGAGCGTGACAGTGAGCCGGCCTCCCCCGGGACGGGCCAGGACCGCCGGGGACGCCCTTTCATCAGCTCGCTCAACCCGAGCCGTACGATGCCGTGCGAGGCGGTGCCCCGCTGCCGCCGGTGTGCCTCCTTGCAAAAGTTGCACAGCTTCAGTGCGCACGTTTGGCAGGACACGGTGGCAGGTTGCTGGAAACGAATGTCGATGCACAACATACCGGTGAGTGAGTGTGAGTGGTTTTTCCCCCGCGCGAGAGCGTCGGTATTAGAGGGCGGGTGGGAGTTTTCAGCGGTGTTTGGGACAAAAAAATGAAAATGGAAAAATCGAATTAGTTTTTAACTCGCGTAAGGCGCGTGAAAATGAAGCATCACGAGCAAAACACTGTTGCGCGCTTCGGTGTTGTTTTTTGTTTTGCGATTCTCGGATTTTCATGCGGGATTTTATTGAGCGTCAGGGCGGGGGGGCAAGAAGCAAAAGGGAGGATAAAAATAATTCCATAAAATTCCACGAACCCAACAGGCACCGTGCGACTGAACCTAGACCGGTTGAGCGTAGAAAAAAAAAAAGCACCAAACGGTGACAAATATAGGCGACCGGAAAAACAAGCGAAATGGAATCCGCACGGTATTGCGGTTGAAATTGGTTGCCACCTGACCGCTGGCCCCGTTTCAATGAAATTGGATTGGAGAATGAAATGACGATGAAAGATTAGTGGTTTAGAAAATGAAATAAAGTTCAAGCGGTAGCCGTTGCAGCACAAAACCGAAACGTCAGCCATTTGATTGGTGTATCAAAAATCGTCATTTATGTTGCGTTCGAATTGTTTTCGTTGACCAACTTTGGAGCGACTGATGGTGATTTTTTAGATTATTATAAAAGCGGCGGGCTAACGTGTTTTAAAAATGATTCCATAATTAACAGTTAAATAATTGCCATGAAGGCGGTAGACCAAACCCGATGCTAGTAATTTGCAAGCACATCAATTGGTTTTAATTACGTGTTTATGATTGCTTTTGTTGTGTTGTTGTTGTGCTGTTCAGGTAGCCGTTATAATTATTAAATACTGATTATTAAATACTAATACTATGTGAGAAACTTTCACTAAAAATTGCTGATTCTAAGATTGGAGTTTTTCTCAACCCAACCCCGCTCGAATTAAATACTAATTATAAAAAGAAAAAAATCGTGATAATAGCTTCTTGCTACAAGTATATCATATCATTTTCATATTACTTAGAAAAATAATAAAAATATATTAAAAACCACCCATTGAGTGTAAGCTGGTTGTACCGGAGCGCATTCAGAATTAATTTTGCTATCCGCATCCATACATTCCGACTAAATTCAATACGGCATGTGACCTTTGTTATAAAGCCGCAGAAATAGCGCGAAAGTTTTACTATTGAGTTATTGAGTAGCAGTATAATGCTTCATGTGCATTGCAGCAGAAGTTTTAACGTGCACATGTTAGATTGTGCACTGTTCATGTTGGATGCCATCAAATCCACAAAAGCGATACCTCAATGAAGCATCAGTGTGGAAAACAAGCCAGCGAATTTCATTGCGAAATGAAAGATACGCCATTTTAGAGGGGCTCTACTTCCACCTCAATGAATGCATTGCTTAACGTAAAAAATCTATTGTAAATCACTATATAAAAAATCAGAAATGTGTAGTGCCAGTCTAAAATAAATTGCATTGAACCTAAAACTATATCTTTAATTTCATTTTGTGGAAAGCTTACAATCAATGATAAAACAAAATGTTGACATATGGCAGATGATCTCATGCTAAACAATTGATTTTGCAAGTAATCCACTGTGTGAAAAGCTCGACGAGTTAAACTGTTTCAATTTCGCATTATGTTAACATTAACATTGTTGCATTTAATCCCAGTCTTTTAGCATTGTACAATACTTTAACCATGTGAGAAAAAATTCAAATAAAAAATAAAAAAATCAAGCACAGCAGCCTGACACAAAAAATAGCTATCAATATTTTAAAGCACTTTTCGCTTCAATTTCTATCATTTCTCTAAAACCGTAAACCTCACATTTTGGCACGACCGCAAACAAACGCCGAAGAAATTGTTTTGCACCACCGTTCGCCTAGGTGCAGAATATCATCTGCGATGATCAACAACGCCAAAAGTGCCCGCATGCCAAATGATTGCCGAGAAAACACCGACCGACAAACATTATGCATTGAATGATAAATGTCAAAACTTTGAGCCACTCTCCAATCCAATCCAATCCGTGGATGTGTTTTCCCCCAGCGTATTTCCCGCCAGCTGCAATCGTTCGCTGCCTTTCCCGTACCGTGCCGGCGGGGCCAAACAAGGTGTAAAACTGATATCCTTTTCCCCTGAGAAAAATTCGTCCCCTACTTCCCCTCCCTACGCTCGTCCTTACTTCTGGTACGACTTACCGTAGCCTCGTCGGAGCATAACTCGCACAGCGCCAACGCGATTGATGGTGGCCCGCACGTAGTGGGCGAACCGTGCCGGGTGGAGGCCGGCGACGACACATGCTGCGAAATGATGTTCTCGATTTTCCTCGCCAGCACAAAGTGCTGCGGCAGCTGGCCAATACCACCCGGTCCAGCAGGCAGCTCCGTCGGATGGTTACAGGTGGGACAGACGAGAACTTTTTCCCTGTCACCATATATTACCTTGGCCTTAACTTTGTCTCTGCTCTGTACAAAAAGGGAAAGAGAGCGGATAAAGAATGGAGTGGGTGTGGGTTTTTTTTTCTTGTGCTACGGAGTGGAGCGAAAACGCGGGCCGTGTAACACACGCCGAACGCTCTCCCGCCACGTCGTACGCCTTGAAAATATCTATAGATGTACGCGTTTTGAAGGACGGGTGCCTGGTAACGATGACACCTGCTTGGTGTACTGGCTGTTCAGAAATATGTTCACCAGAATGTGTGTCATCTTTGGGACGACACCGCATAAAATGTAGCGCAAATTGAGAGCGATTCATTTTGCACGGATGGGCTTTAAACGGAACGTTCCATGTAACAAGAGCACTATCGCCCATTTCGAGCTAATCCTCTGTGCTGCATGCAAAAGAGCACCCGTCACTAACACCAGCGTACAATAGAGGATGCACTTTCCGTTCTCTTATAACTCTTTGCACTTCCCGTTTGGGTCAGTGTAACGTTAGCGAATGTAGTGATTACTTTTTATACTAAATCCCTATAAAATTGTTATTGATTTACTGCACCTCACGGAACGCGCTGCCTGTCAGGACGATGGCGATACTACTTTACCTTGTCTGACTTTACCGGCGATCGCAAACAGTTTTGCTCACGAAAGCTTTGAAAGGAGGCGCGCAGCTGGTTGAAACGTGACTCGCCGACGGTTTCCAATATAGAGGGAAGATTATCAGCATCCGGTCGGCCATCCTCCGTTTCCTTATCGCCGTTTTGCACTGAAAGCGGTAGAAAAAAAAGGGAAAAGGATTTCATTTATTTCTTTTTATTAAATATTGTCTCCATCCCATCGTCAAACTATTTTATTAGTTTTTTTTCCTTAGTATGGTTAATAGTAAACAGATGATGAGTTGGTATTTCTCGAATTATTAGAGCTGTTCATAAAATTGATAGAATTAACAAATCTGGAAGGCTTTTCTTTTTGCGATAATGTTAGGAGAGTGCCAGGGAAGCTAGCAATCAAGGAGTAGAAGTCTCAAGCATAACTTTTGATAACATTAACCATCAACCATGTTAAGTTGAAACAAACGAATAATTTGCTTAAACTCATGCTTGAATGGAAACCGTAATTTCATAACATTTTCTACTACACTTTCTTTAGAATTTCCATGTAAAATATGGTTTGTAAATGACAATAATACTTTTATGCCAGAGCTCAGAATGTTTTCTTTAAGCTTGATTTGTTGTATAACGTACCGTTTGTGTTATGTCTTGTTACTACTGGTTGTTTGCACTTTAAGTTTTGTTTTTCAAATAAGCATCTAATACATTTATTCGTCACCATATGAACTATCCGAATCCACCTTTCAAAAACAAGTTCAATTACTATGTTACCTAAACCTTTGAGCAGGTAAATTATATGCAAAAACACATTCCCAAAATGCATCTTAAAAGAAAACAACTCGAAATAATACCACACGCATGTAATTAAATGTAGCTAATCATCGCTTAACAAAGGCAAAAAAACGATCATGCTACTTTTGCTCTATCGTTTGTTTGCTCGTGTGCTCGTAATAACCAATCCGACACACAAAAGCACAACGGCAACAGGCCTCCAGACATGCGAGCGACCGAAGCCATACAATAGGGAAACGTGCCCCACATGTGGCCCCAATAAATCTTTGCTTATCGAAGTCGTGCACCGGCAGGCCAACTGATATGCACTGCAAACTCACACAAACACACACACACACACACACAGACGCGGGCTTACAACTTACGGTCCCAATCGAAGGTGGCACTTTCGTTGACGCGCTGCCAGAACAGGGCACTGTCCTGACCGTGCGTGCCCGTCGCGGCAACCCGCTCCAAGCACGCCCGGCAGAACGTGTGCAGACAGTCCAGCACACGTGGTTCGCGCAGCAGCTTCTGGCACAGCCCGCACAGAAACCTTTCCGGCAGAAAGTCGGTCGGGAAGTGGTCGTAGATTGTGCTGCCATCGGTAAAGTAATACCCCACTCCAGGCGTGCGGCGCGGGCGTGGGGCGGTTGTTTGATGACCGGACAACCGGGAAACAAAGAAAAAAACACAACCACACACAGCAACCGGTTGGAAATGGGGGAAAGGAAAATGGGGTGAGTAAGGTAAACGGCGTACTGACCAGTAAACGAACGACTCCTGCGCTCCGACCTCCAGGTACTCACGATATCTCGTCAAATTTATGTTGTGCCCTTCGGGGCTGGGCCGCGTTCGCCGATACCCGCGAGCTTACCGACCCGCGGGATCCGTCGACGTCCTCCGGCCGCACGCTGTCGGACGGTATCATCATCAGCATCATCCTAACCGAGCCGGCCCGCTGCTCCTGCTCGCTGGCCGGAAGCGGTGCCGGATGTTGCTCGAGGGCGAGCTGCTTATCCATCTCCGATTGATTGCTGTACGCTGAGCAGCGCCGCAGGCTGCTCTTGCGCGGACACTCGTCTGCCGCAGTGGCGTCCGGTGAGAGAAGGTACTCGCCGGGGGGGACGGTGCGTCTAGGGCGCCCCGTACACTCTACCCCGCCACGCCCGCCCAGCTGCTCCGGGGTTAGATTAAAAGTCAATTTCCCAGTGCCCTTGGGCAATGATTCCAGCGTTGCCGTTCCCGGCCCGACCGTACCGATCCCGTTCGCGAGCACAACGACGGACGCCTCGACGTGCTCTTCCTGCAGCCGGACGTAGCGCTGCAACGGGTCGGGCCCTTCGCTGGCGGTGGAACCACCGGGCGTTGGTGGCCGGGGCGACGCAGCACGACTCCTGACCGATGGGGGCCGCTGGTTATTGCAATCACTCTCCTCACCATCGGAATCTTCGCTCGCCCACGGTGCCCCATGCACCGTGACGGATGCCTCCGTTCGCATGCGTCCGGCCGGGCAGCGGGCTCGCGGGGATTTGCGCCGCTCGTCCATCGGCTCGCCGTCCGTGGTGGTCGTTGAGTCGGCTGGGTCGCGCTGGAGCACCGAATGGTACCAGCCCGATGCTTCACGATCCATTAGCAGCTCTCAAACTGGCACAATAAGGGGGGCAGTGTAGGAACAGGGAAAGCGTCCACAGGGCACAACGCACGCACGGGCACCGCTTTACGCGATAAAAGCGACACTTAAAAACTCGGACCAGCTAAACGGACCGCCATCCACCGGCAGCAAGCAGCGTTTGCCAACTGAAGTGCAGCCCAACCATTGGCCCAGCGGTATCGTAAAAACACTGCTAGCATGGCTTGATAATTGAATTAGTAGTACAACGCACCACGCACGTCCATGCGGCCATATGCTTTACCTAATAGGACGAGGCGGTAAGTGGTGCACACTGAAGTGGATTTAGTATGGCAGATTGGCTATTCAGTAAATTGGCATAGATTTAAGAAAATTCAAGTGTGGCTAAGAGGGACTTGAAACAACTTCGTTTTGCACGATCTAAAACCTGTTAAAGCACATTTAAGCAGTTCAAAAATCAATATTATACCGATTCAAATATTTTACAATTGTTTAAAACTGTGGAAAAAAAACAAGAAAGAAATATCTAGACTGAAATATAAAGGTAAGTTTTTAAGTGAAAAAACAATGAATTTACATACGGTCTACGCTCGTAAATCACATCATAATATATGGAATAAAAGGTATTATGTTCAGGCAACAGCAGTTGGAGTTTGAGCACCATGCGTCAGCTAATTACAGCATCATTTTAAAATTCAAATTTATTAATGTTTTACTTTGTGTCTCAACGGCCAGGCCGTATTGGTTAAAATTAAATGTTTAAGGGGTTCTCCATGCACGATTTCCAAATGATTATGATACTGGTAATGCTACTATAGGAGACGACCTATTGCTCACTCCCGACGTGCAAGGTGAAGAACGTGAAAGCCGAACGAAATTATTAAACCATCAAACAAAATTGCCAATCTTAAATAATGCTGATTGTATAAGGTGAATTGCTTAAAAATACTATAGCTGAGAGCCACTTACTGTTCAAATTATTAAACAACGAGACAATGTGGTTCCTATTTTAAAACTTTGTTTTGTTGTTTTTATATTGCATCAATCGTGAGTGCATTGGTTTTATTTATTTGAAGGTGCTTGTAAACACAAAATTTTTAAACGAATTCTTTAAACCTTACTTAAGATAAAACCCAATGATTAGAGGTGTGAGACCCCTGCTTTAAATAATGTGACAGGTACTTCATGTTTTACGGTATCAGTCTGCCAATTGACCTAAATCGCCTTCACTTCATGGACACTAAGAATTCCGTCCTAGTACGGTTTTCTAAGAATGAAACATCCCGGTTTTAGTTGGAACGCTGTGTGAATTATCACACTGCTTCTTTCTAACATACCTCATGTAAGCAATTATCGTTGCAATTAATTGGAGGCCATTTCTCTCAGCAGAGTTCTTGGGAAAGCGCAGCTGTTGAGCTCTAACATCGCGGACTTTCTAATTTAAATTTTTAATTACCTTTGGTATTGAACTTTTACTTTACTTTAAATTTGCATTTTGCTTGTATGTCTCTACGAGTTATAATACTAAAAAGCATACATATATCGATAAATTAATGAACAGAAGCAAGGCACCGATAAGGCTATTAAAATTATTTTCGATTATCCTAATCAAACTAAAACACAATGTCCATGTTCCAACATCTTTGAACCTGGACGGAAATAATCCTTCCTACTATCCCTGCATAAAATGTATGTTATCTCCCATCTTACTATTATTTCAAGATTAGATCTATCATAAATAAATAAATATTTTTACTGCTTCTTCTGCAACTCTAAACAAACACTGTCATTCCATAACTGGACCGTTTGGGTTCATAGTGAGAAATAAATTTTGTACCATCCTTCAACTACCTAGCATAAAACAAGTAATAAAATGAATGTCATAAGCCTTTTGGATAAGAAACAAATTTATATTGTAACTGAGCTGTTAACACAAATAATTATACAAATTTTTGCAATGGAGCAAACTAGTAAAATTAATGCATAACTGAAACTAATGGCATTAATGTGTCCTGTTAAACTCAATTAAAATAGAGCATAAAGTAGCCAACACCGTGCTTTTTATGCCACGTACTGCATGAGCATTACAAAGAACTGGTACAGTGCTCTGAGTACCTAGAAAAATAATAAATGGAGTTAACTTTCGTTTGCAGCAATTTGGTTATGAAAAAATGTTTACACTCATGTACGCTTCAAAGTTCATTGTCATCAGACCACAAGCTGTAAATGTCGTAACACGTTGCTGTCTGCACATCAGCAAGCCAAACTCTTTCTGTTCCTTCGGTGGCAACTTATACCAAGGCATTGATATGACCTTATCGTACATATCATGAATCTGAGAAAAACAAAAAAGAGAGACAAAAAATCACAGGCAAGCAATGTACGTTACAGTGCATTTAATGGGTTACCTTCAGCTCCACAAAATGTCCAATCACAAAATAGATTGACATTTGGGTAAACATTGCCAACAAGAAACAGTATGACGGATACCAGTCGGTCTAAAAGTAATATTATAATGATAAATTATTATAGAAATTAGGAACATCCACTCTAGAAAGGGATTTCACCAGGGCTACTAGCAGCATTCCATCACATAAAGTAATTACTCCCATAACGACTTGAACCAGACTAAAGAAACCGTATATGTCTTCCATTAAGCTTAAGAAGCTAAAGGGTTGAAACACAATTGCATTGTTTTAAGCACATTTTTTAAATTTTATATCAAATTGAACAAAGAAAATGTATACCTTTTACCACTTACCTTGTGGTCTGCTGATGATCGGACATGCACATGATCCACTGATCTCGTAAGTTTGATTGCAATTTCTCTTCCGGATTACGTTCGTTTAACATTATCTCAAGCTCATGCATATGTACAATGAAAATATCAGCGTTAGCTATTGCATACATCGAATTCATAAAGAACATAAAGTCAGACAGTATTGCGCCCACCGTAGCGAGTATTACAATATTGACTAAAAACACCAAATTCATTACATATCCCGTTGTGGTGTTCAAATCTATGTACTGCAATTCAAACATAAACAAAGGCATCACTGCTCCATTTATCATATACACAAACAAGGGATACAGCCCAAAACCCACTGATGCACAAGTCATGGAGATCGTTGATACGCGAAATAATAGCCAAACTATACGGCCAGTACGCTTAAGCACACGTGCTTCAGCTGATCAGCTTCAGCTGATCCGTTTTCAAAGCGACCGAGAAGATCCACCTCTATTTCATTCGTAATTATTTGCACCTCATTTGCTTTAGCATGCCCAATCCACCATTTGATGGAAAGCTGTAGGAAAAAGCCTTTTGTTTAAAGTTTCCAATTTTACTCTTCAAATTGCGACATACCTGTACGGTAGTTCCCAGTGTAATAAGAACCTTCATCATGCGTAACGTATCGCCACTATACTTTCTCACTGTATACACAGTGCTGATGTAGTACACAAGAACTTGAGAAAAGAGAAAGTAAGACGCTGGCAATAATTTGCCCGGAGCCGTCCATATTTCTACACCGATCACTTTTGAGCAGTTTATCAACGATTTCAAGAGCTTCCGAAAGCTTTCAACGGTAGCCATCCTTAGAGCGTCTAGTTCTGCAGACAGGAACAAAACCAAGTGATTAAGATTTCCTCAGCTTCTAGGATAAACCAATCGTCTTATCTCAAGAGTAATGATGGCGTTTATTTTGAAATAAAGAACACAGGCTAGTTCAAGTACTGCCTATGCGAAATGAAGGAGATTGTACACAAGTGGCAAATATTTTTTCATGAGAACATAACACATCTGCTAGCTGCTTCATACCATCATTTAACATACCGCATGTACAGCAATTATTGTAGCAATTAACTGCAAGCCAAATCTCTCAGCAGAATCCTTGAGAAAGGACAACTGTTAAGCCCTTGCAGTAGGTTAATTGTTAAATATAATTACAAATCTTTTGTTTTACTGAAAGCTGAACTTTTATTGCTATTGCATTGTGCATCTTTGTATGTATTTATTTTGTTTAATTGTTGCAGAAACAATACAATAATATGATTGCTCTTCTAGTTTACGGCTGATGATCATTCACATCACATTATCTAGGCTACCTAGCGTGGTCTTTATTGTGGTGAAAAACAACAAAGGACGGTAGAGAGCAGTGATGAGGATAAAAATGATGACCGGGCAGCCGGTAAAAAAAGACGCTCCGTATGTCGGGGTGTCCCCTGGAGCGATGGTAGGTGTCCAGATTGGCGTGGCGGTTAATTGGGCGCGGATATCGAGGATAAGACAGGAATGGAAGACTAGTAAAATGCTTAAAAAAGGTTTAAGTTTAAAATAGGAGGCTGTCGGAAACAAAATTGAAAAGTAAATTTGGTAGCATTTCCCCATACAAAACCTGTAGCGACGCACGAAGCTGGGACTATATCGCACGTATAAAGTTCGTGTAGCCACGTATGCCTCTCAGATCATACGTGAGGAGGGATAATGGAGCAGTCGATACAACGACGAGCTGTACGAACTGTACAACAACCTAACTGTTATGCAGTGGATTAAGTTCGTCCAGCTTCGGTAGGCTGACCATGTTATACGCATGCACCCGGGCGACCACGCCCCGATGTTACCACCCTGCATGACGTGGTAGTTTTGGAATAGGAGCTGTATTTAGGAGTTGGATGGAATCTTCCATCCCTTTACAGGGCAAATAAACATAAAAGACTTACATCAGTTAATTTTATATTCACCAACATGCAAGATATTTCTTTTTTATTAAAAACACTATCAAAAATCTTAATACAGCCATACATAGAAATTTATTTAATTTGATATTAAACGGCATTAAAGAAACATGACCTGTTTCCACTATTGTATAAAGCATATATAAATTATATGAAAATATGATGCTAAAGCTTAAAGCTATGCAATTCAATGTTATCATGAACGACACATCGGATGCATGACGAAGTGAGTCGAAGATAAATGATAAGGTGTTAGAGCTAGGATTAAGGAACCATTTGTAAGAAATATTAGTTCTCTTGCCATTCAACCATCATGCCTTCCTGGCGTGTTTTAGCCATTTGTGTGAATTGTCATTCACAACTTCACATGCTGTATAAACTGGTTCACATCCTTTGACAACTATTTTTGTTAAGTTTAATATCAACGCGATCTTATATGAAAAAACTAACATGTAAAATAAAACTAGCTTACGATATAATGTTAAACCGCAAATTTTCGTGCAACCATGGTGATGAAAGATGTCAACTTCAATCAATATCATAGACATTATCTGTGTACACGTGATTTTGACACTAAAAAACGTGATTCGCTCGTGTCTCATTGAAAAGACAAAATCTTCCGCCTTCTGATTATTTGTTCTGATGATTTTTTATGATTTTTCTTTGAATTTCTCCTTCACAACTTTAACCGAGTTTCGTGTTTTATAATGATTCAAGATGCTATTTACTCTGATCGAGGTGATGCAATTAAACAATTAGTTTAATTATACAATTATAAATTATTATGACGTACCTACCAGTTACTTATTTATCCCACGTACTGCATAATCATCACGAAAAATTGATACAAGACTCGGAGTACCTGTTGACGATAAAAAAATCCCAAATAAATTTCACAAATCTAACATATTGCCACTTCTTAGCAATTCTAGACATTCACACTCATGTACGTTTCAAAGTTCATTGTCATGAAACCACAGGCTGTCAACATCATAGGACGCTGCTGTCTGCACATCAGTAAGGTAAACTCTTTCTGTTCCTTCAGTGGCAGCTTATACCAAGGCATTGATATGACCTTATTATACATATCATCAATCTGAAAGAAAAACAACACAGGCGAAATGAAAATCACTTACAATCAATGAACTCAACACTAAATTAAATATTTTACCTTGAGCTCTACAAAATGTCCAATCACAAAATAGATTGACATTTGGGTAAACATTGCCAACAAGAAACAGTATGTCGGATACCAGTCGGTCTAAAAGTAATAATTAATAAAAATAGAGAAACGAAGCATCCACTCTAGAAATAGTTTTTACCAGCGCAACTAGCAGCATTCCATCACATAAAGCAATTACTCCCATAACTACCTGAACCAGGCAGAAGAAACCGAATACGTCTTCTATTAAGTTTAAAAAGCTTTAAGATTTAAAAATAAAAACAATTATAGTTGATTTCAGTAGCAATAAAACTTGATGATTCATAACACTCACTTTGTAGTCTGTTGATGATCGGACAAGCACACAATCCACTGTTCTCGTAATTTTGATTGCAATTTCTCTTCCGGATTACGTTCGTTTAACATTGTCTCAAGCTCACCCAAATGAACAATGAAAATATCGGCCCTGGCCATTGCATACATTGCGAACATAAAAAATGAAAAGTCGGACAGTACTGCACCCAGCGTGCCGACTGCCAAAAGAGTTACTTGAAACACCATGGTCATTATGTATCCTACCGTAGTGCTAAAATCTGTGTACGGCAATTCGTACAAAAACAAAGGCATCACTGCTCCATTTATCATATACTCAATCAATGGATAAAACATAAAAGCAACACATCCTACAGTCGGGTATATTGTAGAAATGCGAAATAATAGCCAAAGAATACGACCAGTACGCTTAAGCACACGTGTTTCGTCAGCTGTTCCATTTTCAAAGCGACCTAAAAGATCCACCTCTATCTCATTCGTGAGCAATTTAAATTTATTTGCCTTTGCGAGCCCAATGAAAAATTTTATCGAAAGCTATAAGAAAATTCAATCGTTTGTTTAAAGTTTCCAATTTTACTCTCCAATTTACGACATACCTGTACGGCAGTTCCCAGTGTAATAAGAACCTTCATCACGTGTAACGTATCGCCACTATACTTTCTCACTGTATACACAGTGCTGATGTAGTACACAAGAACTTGAGAAAAGAGAAAGTAAGACGCAGGCAATAATTTGCCCGGAGCCGTCCATATTTCTAAACCGATCACTTTTGAGCAGTTTATCAACGATTTCAAAAGCTTCTGAAAGCTTTCAACGGTAGCCATCCTTAAAGCGTCTAGTACTGCAGGCAGGAAAAAACCAAGTGATTAAGATTTCCTCAGCTGCTACGACTAACCGATCGTCCTATCTCTAGAGTAATGATGGCGTTTATTTTGAAATAAAGAACACAGGCTGGTTCAAGAAATGCTATTGCGAAACGAAGGAGATTATACACAAGTGGCAAATATTTTTTCATGAGAACATAACACATCTGCTAGTAGCTTCATACCATCATTTAACATACCGCATGTACAACAATTATTGTAGCAATTAACTGCAAGCCAAATCTCTTAGCAGAATCCTTGAGAAAGGACAACTGTTGAACTATTTCAGTATAATAATTAAAGTTCGATTGATATAAATAATCATATTTGAAACTTTTTATTTTACTGAAAACTCATTTTTTATCGCTACTACATTGTGCATCATAACGATGTATATAAATACATTTTATATTAATCCATGCGATGTCCACCTCCTCTACATTATTGTTCGTGCTCTCAAATACTTTATTTTTCACATTCATGATTGAAATTTATTTATGGTGTACAAATATTAAAGTAGCTATAACCTTGTATTGCCTTCATTGCCATAAAGCTATGTATTCAATTCGTTTAATAAATTGTTGTAGAAATTGCGATCTAGGATGGCTTGAATGGTTACAAAATATCCTCCTTTCAAAATCCCATATTTTCGTACAATTTTCTAAGTTTTAACAAATTTACTTGCCACAATTCAAATTCTATTCATAAAAAAACCTTTTCAGAAGTGTATCACATCCATAACCTAATGATGCAAATGATGGTTCTAGCAATTCATTGTTTCGTGATTTATTTGCTTACTTTGATAGATTTTTCGATATTGAGCGTCCTGTTCTTACTTCAAGAAATTCATAGCAAGCGCAAACACCTGGTACAACATTTTCATGATCTGCAAAAAGTGTTAAACAAAAGAATAGCCTTTTAACAATTCTATACCTTTGTTGTTTTCCGGACATCGTACCTGTGTATAGGTTTCATAATTAACTGGCGTGAGACCGGCAATCGACATACCAGATGGTTGTTGCGCTCGTAACAGAAGCAACATGTACTCTTTCTGCCTCCTGTCGTCCAGCAAATACCAAGGAAAGTGCATCAAACTGATGTGCAGATCGTCAACCTTGGAAAAGAATCGAAAGATAAAATATTGATTATAGTTATATGAAACGTAAAAAACATGCTTTGCCCTTTGATGCTCACCTTCCTCTCAATTATGGCCCCCAATACAAAATGTACCGATAAATCAATGAACAGCGCGAACAGTATAGCGTATGCCGCATACCAATCAGTCTGGCAGGATAAACAGAGAATAGGGTGGGTACAATTTCTAATCCTGCTTACTCACTTACGGTATGCCTTACCAGAAAAATGATCAGCATATTAATGCATATTCCAAACACACTGCAGCCCACCTGCGCCAGGTTGATCATGCTCCAAAGGTCGGAAAACTTGTTATAGTATCTAGAAGACACGGTGGCACGGCAAGCATTCAATCATCATCTTTCAAATACCACAAACAAATCAAACTCACTCAACGATTCGCTGATGCTCCACCAGACATGTTCTCCATTTGCGGCTAACCTGCTCGATAATTGCGGGTGAACTTTTCGTCTGATAGCCCGGGCTAGCCAACAGTTCGCTCAGCTCATCCAGATGGAAACGCAAAATGTCCACGTAAAGCGAACCATTGATCGTGAAGAATGCACACAAATAATCGACCAGTATCAGTGCGCACGTGCCAGTGACGTAGAAGAAGATCTGCACCGTCACCGTGGTCCAGTAGCCTCGCGTCACCGTCCAATCGACGTAAGGAATTTCGCAGAAAAACAGCAACATCACCCGTCCCTCGGTGAAGTACACAAACAAGGGATTGATCCAAATAATGAACAGCGAGCCAAAGTAGCCACCGATCATGATATGGCCAGCGAAGTACAGCACACGACCATACTTCAGCACGACCGAGTACTCCGAGCTCATCTCCTGATACTTCACGTACATATCCGTTTCAATATTACCGGTCAGCTCGCGAACCGGTTTCGTGTTGCGAATCATCGTAAAGTACTTGATCATCAACGCGGCACCGGTACAGATGAGCGACTGGGTTTCGAGCATCTCAAGCGCGTTATCGCGATACTCGTAGCCCGTCCAGGCGTGCAGGGCCAGAAACATCACTATCTGCGTCAAGCTCGCAACCCGACCCCACGAAATGCCACTGTAGTTCTCCCACAAACCCGCCCCTAGCAAGCGGCTAGTAAGCTTAAGCCGATTGAAGCTGATGTTATAAAACTCGATCGCAGTGCGCATTTCAATGCTTTGCGTGACCGTTTCCAGCAAGCGACACTGTTCAACTAAGAAGTAAACGAAAGCTGGGTGGAACTATGTATATCCATTCTAAGAAAGAAGGAGCAGACTTGCAGTGTCGCTTGACACCTTGATGATGGACATCAGCATGCATGATTCATGGCAGGATTTGAAGTAACATTCACTTAAGACACCTTCGACGGACTAAATTATCCATTAAACTTCAAGGTAAGCTTCATTTTATAAGACTTACTGTATTTTAACAATTATTTATACGCTTGCTTGTGGATGTCCAGCAGCTTGAGTTAATGTAAAAGAGTCTATCGTATTTGGCATAACAACCACCTTGGTACATAAAAGACATGTTTCTCAAGGTGATTGTATGATGGTTTCTCAAGTACTGTCCATTCACAAATTTCCACAATTTGTTTCTTCTTCTAGGGAAGGCATAACAACTTTTGTTGGGTCTTGGCCTACCAGAGCACTAATATACTTTTGTTTTTTTGTTTTTTCTGTGCTTACAGCAGGATAGTTAATCCTGCGAATAGAAGCATTCCAGCAATACCATACTGTCACAGCGAAATCTAAGTTTCCATGTTTTACAGTAAAAACCATAAAACAGGAAATAACTCCTCCACTCCTCCAATATAAGCAAGAAAACTAACTGCAAAGCATATCTAGGTAAAACCTAAGAAACCGAGAATGCACAAACCTCGAAAACCAAACCAAACCTCTAAAGGGCATAAAGTTAGGAAACGTCTGGTTGATAAATGTATGATAACGTACACCGTCAAAAACTCTATTAAAAAACCCTCAAACGAGACAGCAAATCGGTTCTGGTCGGATATAGGATCGTAATTCTTGTCCCTTCAACTGTGGTAAGACCCGAGTTCTCCCACCAACCACAACATGTATTCGCTGGTCGATCAGCAAAACTCTCAATCTGAAAGGTTCGCGTATGCTAAGTTGTATAACACTTAAATTGATCGCACGATATTCAATATCGGAAACTCTTCTCGGTTCTTGGACGATCGATCCACCGCATACAATTCTGGTAGGTCGGGCATACGCACCCACATTCCTCTCAGATTCGTCCAAAATGCGGACACCACAGTTATGCAAAGGCCGCGCACCGAACCTCACTACAGTATTGTGAGGCGCGAAGGCAGTCCAAATGGATTTCAATACAACATCCAGTCTGCCTCTGTGACAGGCCTACGTCATTACCACATAGGGCATCGAAGGGCCCCACCGGTCCCATGAGAATAAGTTTTAACCAGAACATCGAAAGAAGAGCTATCATTGCGTCCTCTATATAATGCAAATATTGATAAGTATGTTGAAACATAGTAACAACTCATTTTAAAATTCTTGGAGAGCTTCTCACTGTTTGGTTTTTTGGTCGCGGACTAAGAAAGGACGCCATTTCTCAACTTGATAACAGAAGTGTACGCCACTTCTCTTTTCATGTTTATTTACCATCTTTGTTCAGTTTTGCCTTGAAATCTCTTTGTTGCTTACAAGCGGTGTTGTATTTATTTAATTTCATCAAAAACAAAAACTTTATTTTTAGTTAAAACAAATGTGAATCTCTTAACTACTGACATGATTTTGGTAGTTTTGTGTCCCGATCTCAACTTCAAATGTACATCCTGTACAGCTGTGCTGTTTTAGCGGAATAACGTAGCAACCATAGAGCTTAAAATCCCTCGAAATATTTCCATAAGCGAGTACAAGCTATCGTGTCTTATTCGTTCACTTACTCCAAAACTAGCCTTCTCATCTTCTAAGGATCCCTGCATGTAATGTTTAAACTCTCTCACTCGCTCTCTTTTCGTCAAACTTTCTGTTATTTTTCTTTACTTTTTTGTGGTTGATTTCATGCTCTCGCTGTCCAGTTTAGCAAAAAAAAACCAATCTAAGCATTACAGATTAAAAATTGTAACACAATCGTGTGTGTTTTTGTTCCCTAAACCCTTTTTTGTTCTCCTAACTCAAACCCCTCCCAAGCGTAATCGCTATGTAATGCATTCAAAAACGTGATTGTACGATTAGTGGTATGCACGAAGGCTAATGTTGAGTGTTTTCGAGTGCAAATATAAAATTCTTGTGCATTAGCTTTATTCTCTTTGTGCTTGCTTTACAATGAGGCATCGTGTGTTGAAATTATGGTCTGGCCATGACGTGTGTAAGATCATGCCCTGATAACTACGGTTTTGAACCTCAATTCAAGTGATAAAAATTAAACTATGTTTCTACTAAAAAATCTAAAGTAAAAAAAAAATCGTATACAATTTCTCGAACATTAAAAATGTATTATGTAATATATTCATTGAGCTAAAGTTTTCAATAATAAAATCGCATGATTTAAAAAAGTTAAATTCCAAAAAATTGTTTTAATACCTCGCCGAAACATTGCTCCGTTAAAAGAAAAAATAAACTGTAATGTTTGTAAAACCACAGCTTTAAACATAATCTTTGTCGCGTTACAAGCGTATTTTCAACTTTATTTTTTTTCCTGAGGCAGTTCTGCATAACGCGCATATGGTTTACTAACCATTTCAAATCTGCACTTATTGGTGTATGTTTTCAATTCTCTGGACTTTATTTGCAATATTATTTGTTTCACTTCTTCTGCGGACTCATAAAATATAAAAAAAAGTTTATCCAAATTTACGATAAAATTTGTCCTAAAATGTTTCCAGCGTCCATATGCAAAAGCTAGCAGCGCTTAAGCTTTGTGTTTCGTCACCGCTTTTTTTTCTTTTTTCATTTGTACAATTCCTCAACTGTGAAATGACTTTTGTGTAAATGTGTGTGTGTGTGTGATTGAAATGCAGTTTTTTCATGCTTTTCACTTCATTCTTAACTGAGAACTATCGCTATCACGGGATACATTCGTCCACCCAGCGGTGTACGGTCCAGTAGATCGGCCAGGCTGGAAAAAGATCAAGTATGCTTTTGAGCCCATTTCAAATCATCCGCCCGTGGTTTGTGACCCGTCGATAGTTCGATGATTGCCTCCAGCGTCGACCAAAATCTGTTGAAATAAAAGACATTTTATTCACCCACTCAAACACACACGCCTGCTCTTAACCACTTTCAAATTACTTTATCTTTTCCAACGGCCAATTCAGCCACCCCGTCGTTATGCAGAAGTAGGTTTCGTGCGGTGCCACGTGGTGAATGCGATGATGCCGTCTTGGAAGGATGATATGATGATTCTGAAGAAACAGCACCCATCTCGGCAGGCCCCAGTACGTGTGTGACCACTTGTGAATCTGGCGAGCGAAGAAAACACAAGCACCACTCATGAGCTCAGTGAACGCTTCGGAAACTTTTAACCCAAAACAGCACCTACCTGGTTCGTCATAGCGATAAAGATCGAACAGAGAAACAGGTACGCACTGATGGCATAGTCCTGCTGTATTTCCGCATTCGTTCTGGTGAAGAAATTCCATGCCAACTTCCCAAGAATTGGCAGGGCGACCATAAAGTTGTCCCCGTTGGTTTCGATAAAGTCGTGCCGCGTAATGGACGTTGGATCAATGTGATGCTCTCGGAATGGGCGTAGAAAGTTCTGCACAAAGGATGCCAAAGGTAGTTGATTAGTACTGGAAAGCTGAAGCGAAGAGCACAGAATCCACCTCGCTTACCTTGCCGACGATCGGCAGTTCTACGGAGCCCCAGGTGTCTGCGCCCCAGTGTACCAAACCCGAACCGAAGTCTGCCGTCAGGATGCCAAAGATGGCGGCCACAACCACATTGCTGATGCGCTCGAGACGAAAGTGCCGCAATATAAGGCCCAGGTTCAGTATCATCAACGTGATACAGATGTAAACACATATCAGCTCCTGGGTTCGCTTTCCTGAAATGATGAACAAGGGAAATTTAATTCATACGGGGAACAATACACCATGAACCGAAAAACAGTTAACCATTCTTGCGGGAGAGATACAGTTGACCACAAAAGGCCCAACTTGACACGAATTCATGCTTCTCGGAAACCACAAAAAATAAACTAATTAGATGTTTCACACCACCACCGGGGAGATTCGGGAAAAAGATTAAAGTTCGTGTCAGGTGATGAAGCTAATGACATTAAACCACAACGAAAGGTCAATTACGGGGTTTCAGCGGAACCAACCAACATTCATGAAAGTTCTGTGCTGCCAGTGCAATGTACTTTTAATTATGTTTGTTGTGGTTTGGTCTGATTATTTGTTATTGCACCGACATGTTACGTGAGAACTGTGGTTTGAGCAAACTCTTTATTGTTCTATCATATTAATGAATACCAATATGGATCATTCATGCCGCGTTTTAATTAAAATAAATACGGTTTGATTGAAAACCTGAATCTATCTGTATTGTTATTTTATTTAAGTTATACATTGAACTAAATACCTTTGGTGAAAAAGGCGAACACTGATGAGATACTTCGATATGTCTTAACAATGCTAGAAACTTTATATTTATTTTTTGTGACAATTCACAGCCCTCTCGGATAGTCTCAGATGTCAAAATACAGTGAGTACTGGAAAATTATTATGTACAACGAAGCAAGAGGACTTTTTGAACGGAATATCTTTGTGGAATATCTACCATATACTGCATATAGAGAAAAATTCAGTCTGATTAAAATAAAACAAGTGTGGGCTCGAGTGGGCTACTCGAAGGTTTATAGAACCCTATATGGTTCAACTTGCATTCAAATTGTCTCAGGACTATTTGATATAGGAATGCAGGCAATCACTGCAATTTCAAGCAAATTAGCAACCTTGACATAGGTTGACCAACAATCATTATTAAGCCATATAAGAAAAAGTAATCAAAAACCAATATAAGACAATCAGAACACAAGTACTCAAGACGCATCAGAAAATGGATGACACTTTTTTGTAACAAAATCTAAATTCAAAAACGTTTGGATAAATCGGAATTACGTTTGTTGAAAATGATGAAATTCCATATAAAATCCAATTATTTAAAAAAAAACATATAATTCATCAAACAAGCCGGTAATAGGTTGGAGCACAAAAAACTTTTCTGTTTAATCATTCTAAGACCTCACGATCTTGCTACTCGAAAATCATGAAATGAAATGAAAATTACTCAAACCATCACGTTCGTCTTTCACAAACAATCTTTTACCAAACTCCTGTCCTATTTGCCTTGCCTCAGCTTAAAGGAAGCACGCACTCAAAACCTACAGTCAATAGATCCGTCGGTGACGTGTGCCCATTCGCTCGCTTTTCCACGGCCAATTTCGCAGTAATCTCCAATCAATTTATGCTAACCGCAAATCCCGTGACCGACTAAGCATGCCTCATTAGTGTACAGCACGGCCGGCAGAAGTTGCTTAAACACCACCTGTGCACCACCGGTTTGGTTCGTCACCAGTGGACGTACGAAGTGGGCTCCATCAGGTGAAGGAAGTCGAAACAAACGGCGCCAAATGGAGCTCACTGGTGCTTGAGTATTGCGGGCGGAAGGAAGCGAAAGAAACAGCCCGAAGGGTAAATATCAACAGTCCAATCTCATTTACATAAAACAATCTTTCGACCGGCTGGCTAATGACCGGGCGTCGCCAACGTCGGCTACCGAATGGCCGAAGCATTCCGTGGCCAGCTCCAAATGTGCGACCTGTAGCGAACCATTCAACCACACACAGGTTCTGACCAGATCGCCTGTGCGGGAGCTATTTATGGCCCTGGGCATGTGGACCAAAGTGGCGCACGGGGTCACAAAGGTTGTGATGTACCGTGTGCTTCTTAATGGAACTCACATTCGCTCACCGCCAGAAATCGGTGTTTCCAGAAGCTCTAGCGAGGAACCTGCGGGGTTTTTTTTATAACGAAGTTGGTGAGGGCTGGTACGATAAATTGCGGTTCCAATGGCTTTCCGTTCGTGTGCCTGGTACTATAACGTTCCGAAACACTCCCGCCGAGCAAACCAAGGTACGGTATTCGAAAGAGCACACGCGTCACCCTCGACTCTTGGAATACAAACATCATCGAGCAGTGTGTGATTATTAGAAAGCGAAGGAAAAAGCCCCCTCTACGCTCTAAATATAAGTTTCGACATTTCGAAATTCCTTTTTACATTCCGTCGCTAACATAACGGCAGGCCCCAAGAAAAAAAACGACATATTTATAACGCCCTCCATCGTGCAAGTGCTGTACAAGTGGTGTAGAAAATGGAACATTTATTGTCATCCTCGTTCGAACGCTACGAAACACGGTTGACCTTATCCGTTCCATGAGCGAAAGCGTTTTTGAACGAATCCTTTTTTTCTTCTTCGTGCCTCGTGCCAAATCGAATGCAACAGAAGGGGCATGCATATCCTTGGCCGTATGCTGTCTCAAGGTTTCGCTTCACTGAGGGAAGGAAATTATGCAACTGTCTAAGGCAAAAAATCGAAGCAGCAACAGTGCACTCGGCGAAAGTGACATCAGGACGGACGTGGAGACGATGTCGCTGCCAAAGCGAAATCCAAGCGGACAGTCTTAGATTTGGTTTTTTTTTGCAGTTTTTTTGCGTTTGGCAAACTTACGATGATCTATTTAAGATGCATGCCAAAAAATGCAACATTATGCAGAGCTTTGTCTTCTGAAAGCTGTGGGTAAGTGTAATTTATCGCATCACTTTTTCTATGCAAATTAAGCTCAAGATGCTCATCCACTAGTGCGCTAGTTAAAATGTTGGAATGCATCCGAGTTAATTAATTTTATAATTTTCATTTAAAGTTGTTAAAAAGTATTTGAATCTGTCTTCAAGCGTAGGAAAGGGACACCAAACCCAGATCTTGTTTTGAGTTCACTGCCTGTTAAAAAACACATTGCTTGCTATTAAATATAAAAACCAAATTTTCTTCCCTAATTTCAATGAAAAAATTACTTTGCTTTAATAGAATGGTACTTTAACACGGGTTAAGTTAATTAAACTCATTCTAAAAACTGATGAGCTTCATTTACTATGAAAAAAGCTCAAAAGAGGCTTCCAGGGAATTAGTCCATTTCACGGAATGCCCATACAGTCCATTCTTCAGTTCATTGTTCAGTTTTGTTACGCATGATCAAGTCCCTAACAATGGTGCTAAGGATAAAATTTTATTCTACAACGAACAACGAATACAATGGAGTTCTCATTTTAAATTAATAACCGAAATGCTCTATCCTTCTATTGCCTACAAATAACTAAACAACTGTCTATTGATACTCCACATGCAAAATTTCATGATGGCGCACCTCGAAAAGAAAGGCTGAACGGACAGACGCTCTAATTATCATTTAGCAAGTACTTGGAAAACACCCATCCCGCTAACCCCAGCTGAGCCCTGATTGTACAATTTAATCACCAGTATTAACCGGCACCAATCATCAACTACTAGTCCCTGCCGGCGGACAGTGATTAAATCACCCTCAATGGACTTTCCCGCCCCGTCTCATCCCACCCATCCATTCCACCCCATTCTCAACGTGCACACAAACGCACGTTAGCACTGGTATTAAAATATGCACACCGTTTGCATCCGACCGGCTATCCTGCGCTACCGGCCGCTACACTAACAGACACCGCACCTTTGGCTCCAGTGCTTACGAAAACTTCACTCTCAGCTTATCTTATCGGTGTACACAATCGGTGCAAGCCGCGCCGGCACAAGGAACGCTCCCACGCCAGCGGTCGCAGCGCATAATTAAGCCATCGCCAGCTGGGAAGGATGACGGCTAGTGTCGGAATCCGCGCGCCGGTCGCAAGCACCAGACCGCACGGATCTTGTGTGACAGGCTCTCAAGTATCAAAGCGAAGACACATCGCAACCGCCTGCCTCCACTCACCGTTGCTGTACAGCTTCGCCAGCTCCTGTGCGCCTTTGTGCCGGGGTCCCCAGCGTGGCCGCTTCTCGAGATTCGCCCGATTGTCTTCGCTTAGTTCGCTGCCGGCGAGTATGGTGTTGGAATTCGGGTCATCTTCCAGCATGGAGTTCTGGAGTATTTCCTGGTCCGTCTTGACGGGCGTCTGAAACGGCAGATGGTGATCGACGGATTAGATTAGAGCGGCCGAGTAGGCTGTGAGGGGCATGGGAAGCATTTGAGCGGGTGGGGCAAGTGGGTCGGGGACATGTGCGATAGAAGTGCAAAGCGCTGCACAAGTGAAACTAGAAACCGAGTTCACCGAATGCGACATAGCAGCGAATTAAACTGTTCTAGCCACAATGATAATTTTCCGTTCCGGTCGCGGCTGGCGCTCGTACGCGGGCCGGGCTAGGGGACGTCCCGATGGCGTCAACATTCTTGGCGTCAGCGTTCTTAACAGCGCACAGCTCCCGGCCTGTGCGGTGAGTCCCTACCTACCTTTTTCGCACAAAGTAGTAGAGGAACATGGGAGCCATATGGGTACTGTTTGCATAGGCCTATCTACAGGATTATGCAAAACGCTAAGGCACAACATCTATTCAGTGAAATGCTTTATTAATTAGATAATAAAAATAGAGTATTCAAAGCAAAAGGGAGATAGTTTTTGCTGCCTAAGAGCCGGTAAGCGACGAAGCGTATTCGAATGTGTAATCTTGTTTAACGAAGACGTCATTTATTGGTCGATTAGCGGAATCACGTTAAGCGGAATTGTTCGTTACAATTGTTTCCACCTAAAGAAACGAGTAAATACTTTGATTAAAGGGTAATAATCCCAAAATGTTTTTGACAGCTTCCGCTAATTGCCAAAAGATGACACAAGTCTAAGACTAAAATTACAGAGTAAGATAACACACCCAGATACGTATCGTCGATTTCGTTTAAAGTAAACAATTGATATTATTTCAAACCATATTATGAGTTTTAAAGGATGTGGTTATAGAAAACAAAAAGAAAAGCTAGTAATAAATGTCATATTTTTTTTTAATTACGGGTAAAATGGACATGTTATGCGCGGGGCAATATAGGAAGGTTATTTTGTGAAAAAATACAATCTACGGTGTTACATTCATGCGTACAATTGCAGCACCATATCTGATCATCGATTTTACTTAACAATGCAGAATGTTAGTACATTTTTGCTGAAAAGCTGAATGGAAAACAACAATTATTATTTCAAATATTTAGAGAATTGCATAGTAAAATAGACTTGGTAGAAAGTTTATTCAGAGATAAACCATTGAAGCTGTAAAAAGGGATACAAAATATAAGGAAAACTACCGATTCAAACCCTTCACTTGCCCCATTTCGCCCCATGCTCCCCTAATAGCGTTATCCCAATTCACTTAGCCTCGCGAACGGTGCGCCACACTTCCCGCCGGCGATGCAAAAATGAGCTGCACAATCGCACACCGGCAAGGCGGCACATGCAACCGATCCCGTCTGGCTGAGGTTTTCCGAACGCTGGAGCTTGCGTGCGACATGGAAGGCACCGCTGAATTGCAACCTGTTCAACGTTTTGCTAATGCGCCGACAATGGCGCCTTCGGTGGGACCGTAGAAGAACTAAGCAAAACGAGGCAGAAGAAACTCGCCATCCGCTCACAAAGGATCAGCCTTCGGGACCTGCGGGCCGCACGGTTCACTGGAACGACACCAAAAAGGGACACACGGCTGCCTAATGGAGCGATTCATCGGAAAATTATTGTTTTCCTGCTCAAACAAACCTACACCTTGATGAGCGGCGGCGGATGATGATGACAATCATGCCGCTCTTCCGCCGATGCTCCCACTGCGTCAGATGCAGGTCCATTATGTTTGCGGGAGTGCAATTTAATGCACGAACTGTTTCCCGCCAGCAGCCGCGATGCACCGCCGGGAGATACAACAATGCATTTAGCGCGGCAATCTAATAATGCGAATGGAATGTGCCCGATCACTCGGATACTCGGCGGGGGCGTCTTTATGCTGTAGCTATTTTCTTCGGCAGACCCTTTCACAGGCAAATAGTATTTGCATCAGTAATCAATCAACAATACCATACGCCGGGTTGGCAGGGCACTCGATTTAATTTGCGACCTATCGTCGTAGCAATCACCGTCGTTATCATTATCGTCAGCCCTGCTGCATTAATTATGTGTGCAATGATTGCACCACCGGGCGTTTAATTGTGCCCTTTAAAGTGGTGCATTATGAGCTGGCAGAGCGCATAACCGATTAGGCTCGTTTGCTATATTTGCGGAATGAGTTGGACATGGGACTGAACAAATGATTTTACACACAGTAAATGTGTAACGCTCTTTTTGATGTAAAATTCACCTACATAGCTCCAAATATAACATTCCTTTAGAAACAACTAGATTCGAGTCATCATGGACTACTCTGTCCATTCATTGATTTTTATCACAAAAAATACGTAGCGTGAGAAAACACCAGTTGTACATCGATTGGAGTAGGAATTTATTGCTTCCATTGGAGTAAGAGGTTAGAACGCTATGAATTATAAACTAGTCCATTCCTCCAGCTATTAAAAAAAACCGTTTAGTATACATGAATGTTCTATCCAATAATGGTTTATCATCAACTGCAATATTGTACTTGACACCAACGAAACAGTATTCCTAAACTTTGTACTGCTATACCTATCTGTACTACAGTATCTAAACAAATATTTTAGCTTATTCAGGCTTATTTATTAGACATGCTATGTTCTTGACAAAAAACTCCTAAACCTAAACTGGGACACAAAAATATATTTGACTAAACAAAATATTCACTAAAGAAGGAGTAACATCGAACTACCAAATCAGAAACAAACTGAGGATAGCAGATCTCAAATACGGATTAAAACAAAAAATGTGATAAAAGACACAAAAGCATGGTAAAGGTTAGAGACATAAAAAGAGGATGAAAATTTGCAGAATACTAAGAAGAATTTGAGGAAACGCTATGGCACGCAAACATAAATATAACTGCAAATGAAACAAAAACGATGAACCGAATATTAGCTCGTCATGATTTGTCGAGACATTGGTTGGGTGTGACGAAAATAGTTCAAGCAGGGAAATGTAAACAAGTTGGAATATCTGAAACCAGGAAACATTTAAAGTTTATTGTAAAAAAATCACAGAAGAGAGACAAAAACATACAAACATAACAGAAGATAGTCTAAGAGCAGAGTGGAAGAATAAAACAGTATTGGTTGTAAAAGATATAATAAAATTTGTACAAAAAATGAAAATAGTATTTTTGGTTTAAGAGATATAAGTTTTAAAATTTGAACTTAAACAAATTAAAATCTTAAATTAAAAACATTAAGAGTGGTAGATTTTTGAATATATGTTGCATTCAACCATTGAAGAATACAACCCACTCGCTAAATAAAGAAGAAGAAGAAGAAGAACAACAACAACAGAATATTCTCAAAAACACACAAACCTTCACTACGATTATTGAACTTCGGGAAAATGTCTGAACTGGAACTAAATGTCAGAGAGAGATAGAATGTTTCCCAACTAATATGGATTGTAGCTCCTCGTTTTTTTTGGAATTTAGTATGTTTTTTTATATACTCGGAGATAACATTATATTTTTCAAACATGTTTTAATCAATATGGATTGGCCGCCTTTGTTGCTAATGTACTCTAAAAATTTCGCAAAGATCTAATTCAAACTAATTCACCATCGGCAACCCAAAAACGAATAAAGTTTAAATCATGCAACAATTCTACAAATTTTACTACTTCACATCTCAAACGTTTTTTAAAAAGCTCTGTACATATTCATCTCCTTAGCGTTGCAAAGACATACTCTATAAACACTACAAACAATAACCCAACATTTCACGAATCCATTATGTTCCGCCAAACCTACGAAACAGTAAAGTTCAGCTGTGCTACTGTACCTTCCGGGAAATGCTTGTAACCTTTTTTGTTGTTGTTTTGCTTTTCCTACACAAGATTTTACAAAAGATGGATCACGCCCAACCGCTGCCAAGGGGGTGGAAAACGCAAACAAAACATAACCATCGATATTCCTCTTTACGACAAAGCAGGAAAGTACGCTTTTCCCCCTTCAAGCAACATTTCTAGTAAGCGGAGGCAAGCAGTGTAAGGGAAGAAACCGGAGGGGTGCCAGTTTTGGATGGGCTCTGTCCAACGTACCTTTAAAAACGTGGTCGAGATCTTAATCGCTGAGGTGGACGCCGGCGACAGTGCCATCGTGGGTTGCTCGTTCGCCATCGTCGTCGGTTCCGTGCGTCTCGAGCAGGGCGGGAGCGATATCAAATCCATGCTAACGTTCCATGAAAACCCCAAAAAGCTGTTGACTAAGCACACCCACACACACACACACACACGGTGGTACCCCGGAAACCCGACGTGAAGCTGTACACCGGGTTGGCGGTTGCTGTTGCTGGCTCAAGTGGGTACACGATTTACGAGCCGAAGCAACAGAGCACCGACCATCCGGGCTTCTATTTTCACCGATACTGACACACCACCACTCAAACACACACACACACAATGGGTACAAGAGCTTTCCACGAAACCGTTTATCCTGTCGCACCCGAATAAAGTTGTGCGAGATACACTGCGAGAAGAAAGGACTGTTCCTTCTTCTCCACGCTCCAGCGGCACCAAAGCAACACTCTGGGTCGGTATTTTTCTTTCACTGGCTCACACACACACACACACTTTCGCTAATGCAGTCACACTTTCACACGCACCTTCTTTATCCCTTGGGGCGCCAGTAGCACTTACACGCACGCACGCCACACGAATACGATATCGCACATCATTCGATGACCCTAATCAGCGTAGTCACGGGATCATCGCTTGCCTTCTCTCCCTGAAAATGAACCCAACCTTCTGGTCGGGAGGGGGGATGGAAGATGTTATTTATTCCACTGAGTGTTAGGGTGTACCCTGTCCACGAAAAAAAAACCCACCACCCTCCCATCCTGGTGCGGATTATCACAGTTTATAATTTTTATCTAAACAAAAGCTACCACCACACCACGACACTTTACAAACTTACGCCGGGCAGAGGTTGTGTCCTCTGTTTTGGGATTTTTTTTCTCTCTCCCCTATCTCCCTTTTTCCCTACTGGGAATGGTCTAGATTAAAGTGTTAAGTGTACAGGGTAAACCCTAAAAATTTAGAAATAATACAAAGCGATAACGAACTGGTTACGGTGGCGTGAACCAGCAACAAGCGAGGATGACTTCATTATCCGGTGCTAGACCGCGTTGACACTGGAATAATCCACTCAACACCCTCGGTTTTTTTTTTGTGGGACGTCTTTTTCTTTACCGTGTCGCCTTTTCAACAGTCGCCCTATTCGGGGAAGGGAGGGCGACAGTAAAGCAATAAACAACCTGTTGGAATCTTTTGAGAAGCAACCCGAAGGCATGGGATGCGAATAAAGCTGGAGGAGAGTTACAAATTTTCCTCCACCAACAACTTTATCCTTTTGAGGTACTGTAGATTTTTTTTCTGTACGTCTTTCTAGGCCTGAAGCAATTAACTATCTACCGATTTACTGGAACAGAAATTGATACTGGCTTGGCCTGGCGTGAGGTTAAAACCTGCGCAACACGTACGGAAACATTCGACAGAAACGGTTCTCGTGGTGAAATATTTATTTACCTTCGTACCGTGGAAATTCCCTCCCGCACTAATAGCCCTTCAATCCCTTCCCGTGCGGGAGGGAAGCTCTCGACAAAACCTCCAAGTGATGTGATTTGCATTATTCATTAACCGAGGAATAATTTATTGACAAGCTGCAACTGCTCGGTTTCTCACGCATCAAATCGTCCGACTCCCGTCTCCAACTTTTCGCTCACAATGTTTGTCTTCTCGCGGCTGGCATACCCCTTGAAAACCTCGTTGTAATGAACGGGGTAAAACTTGATTCGAAGTGTTGTCGACTGTTAAACCGAAAGTTGATGTTTTCACTGCAGCATTTGCAGCGGAGCTGAGTGGATGGTGGTTGTTTCGTTTGCTTTGCAGCACAGTTTTCCCACCACATTGACCTTCGATTCCGATTTCCACTACCAGTGCAAGCAACCCAGCCATACTGCAGATTCACATAATCTTTCGGTCTAACGACACCGGCGGGTACGACATTCTCCGCCAAAGAAGGAGGAGGTCTCTTCCCTCAACCCCTCACCCCAAAAAATGCTCGTTCCACATTTGTCGGCCATGACGTCACGCTCCCGTTTTCGGTGCTACGGTTTCAAAAAGACGCGTCGCATTCATCACTGGACGACACGACCACGAACGGTGTGTTACCTTGCGTGCAGCCGAACGGTAGTTTTGAAGAGCGTTAGTGCGACAGCGTCTTCACCGAGCAGTAACAGCAAACAGCCGTTTCAGTGCCGTACTGACTCGAAAACTGAACCGTCACGATCGATGGGTGGGGAAGTGGGGTGGCTGGGACTGGGACGGTCGCAAAATTCCTGTGACCTCGATGATGGATTAGGACGAAAATACGGGGAAGCTGCTGCTGTAAATGGGAGGGGGTCTGGTGGTTGCTGGTCGCAATTTTCCCCGGTCTACGGCGGAGTGAAAAAGAAACAACACAGCACAGCCAAACGATGAGACCCAGGGGGGGGGGGGGGTGGTACCCTAAAAATAAAACCTCCAAAATTAGTAAAAAGAAAGTGTGTATCGATGTGAGCGCGTGAGGAACGGGTGTGGCGTGGTTGGCACGCTGGGCACGGTACGAACGGTGTGTAGCTGTCGATCGGTTGCCCATCAACCCGACACAATGGATCAATCACATAATCGACCCGGGCGAGCGCGTCATGTTTTATGGCGTTTGTTAGGTTGGTCGCGTTCCCTAGCCATTACGCTACGGGAGATGTAATAATAAACGTCTTCTTAACGTAACAATTCTCAACCGAAAGAAGGAATTTTCTTTAGTCAAATTGTTACTTTCTTTAATGCTTTGGTTTTACCCAAAACTAAGCTGAGCTACCAATACTTGAAACCCTATATTAATACTTGCAAGCAGATGGAGAAAAATCAATAAAAAAGTGAAAGTAAATCTGTTCCTCGCAATCTTTCATCTTTTTTTTACTTTTCTTCATACTTTATTGTTTTCTTGTGAATATTACTGTGCATCGGTACCGTGAAGTATCTTTGATCCCGTCTCTTTGGGACACAAGCATGGCCAGATCTTCGGAAAACAAGGATCAAAACTGGACTGGTAATAATAGTACAGTTTTCCATATTTTTAGAGGGACATTGGGATATTGATACTAGTCTAGTTCTAAATAGTAGATATTAGTTTTAACTAATTTATGTGTTATTTTGGAAGTAATTAGTAAACATTTTCAATATAATATGTTATAAAATAATGTAAAAAATGTTTTTTCAATGTAGAGTTATTTTAAAAATTTCCCTTAAGCTGTATTTGTATGTATTTCTTTTATCAAACTCTCATTTCGGCTCAGTATGGATAAATTAACAGTAGAATAAAAGGTTCCCGGATAAACGGTGCTGTTTATGCTTTCATTTGAAAGAAATCAGATAAAAGTTTTATTTAGGCAATTTTACAACTTCAAGGTCACAAGGTCTTACGGTTAATAACTGAACTTTATTTTACCAGCAGAACAATTCTTAAACCGAATTTAGAAATTTTTAATGACAAATGGAAAAATGGCACCTGAACTGGTTTATCATGAAATATTTACCTACTGTTGCAAGTACCAAGCGCCTCCATGTTCATTTTTTTAATTATGAAAACGTTTGCTGGAAAATTTTAAACTTGTTGCATAGCAAGCTAATTTTACTGGTGGATCACAATCCTCTAAAGTTATGCTAAAAAAAACAGTGTGAAAAAAATGGATAGAC